>BQNB010031905.1:6402-53592 GCA_026074375.1 Tanacetum coccineum | reverse complement strand
TGAACATGTTGCAGATTGCGAGAAATTCACGGATGTGGTCATGCGGATCGGCCCGCAGATAACCATCGAATTTATTTTCCCGAATCATATTTAAGTGAGTACTATTGATAACAAAGTTGTCATCAACATTGGGTTGAACAATGGCAGAATTAGGAGTCGGTGCTACAATCTTAGCATTTTCCCACATAGGTTGATCATTGAGATCGAGGATTATTATTTCTTGAAGCAGTAAATTTGGTTCTGGTTCGACATCCTCTTCAGGTATATTTATGATGATAAATTCATTAACGATAGGATGTTCGGTGGAAGATTTGTGTGATTCGATCTGAATGGATTCTTTTTGGATAATTTTAAATTTACAAGTCCTTGTTATTAAATTTTTATTTAATTTATATATTAGACTTACTAGTTGTTTTCCGTAAGATAGGGGATTTATACATACGTTAAGCATTTTGCAAAACGACATTTTTACATACATATTTAAGGCTAATAGGATAATTTTCAAAATAAAGTAAATTATTTTCATATATTTTTAAATTTTTTTATTTTTATAGGTTTATATATATATTTTCTATATTTTAGTTTTTATTATATCTAGCAAATAAGGATAAATAAATAAAAGATTTTTTTATAGGTGCGGCGTACTTTAGGAAAAGTGCGCCGGCTTTTCTAGAATTTTTATGTTTTTTTTCAAATATTATGATAAACTAGATAATTACAAATACACAAGGCATATAATCAGATAAAATACAATTCCAAATGATTATAGAACCTAAGACTAGCAGATTGGGGTTTTTGGTTTTGGTTTTTGAAATAAGATTCTGTTTGTGAAAATTTGCAGAAAGTGCGGCATACTTGGGTAAAGTGCGACGTACTTTCTAGGTTTTCAGGAAAACCGGCGCACAAATAGGATGTGCGGCGTACTTCCTGAAGAAAAAATGATTTTTGGGTTCCGTTTGCCAAAAATGGTACGGCAAGTTTGAAAATTTTTTGTATAACAAAATAGCACCAGAAATAATCAACAAACTATAACAACTTAAAAAATTCCTCGGTAGCTGATATGTGAGAAATCACATATCTTTATTATATCCAAAATAGCCCTTAAATGATCAAAATGTGCAAAAATACACTTGTATTTGTGTATTTTGTTGTTTGAATGTGTAGGTACGGATAATGCAAAAATCACAAGAAAAATGGTCAAAGTCGGACAAACACGGACACGGGAACGGAAAGAGTGCAAAAGAGCCGGAAGATTGCTAGCAAATGGTCAACTCAAAGTCAAACTTGGTCAACTGGTCAACCACAAGAAGACAAAAACCCTCAAATTTCCCATTTGAGCCTTAATGTTAATCCTATTTCACTACAAGTCCTAAAATGGATAACATTGTTAGTCCTTTTATTATAAAAAGCTAACGGTCGTTAAGTGTATAACTTTTACCCTTATAAACCTTTACCCGAGCCCATCATAAAAGCCTTATGGTCAAAGCCCAAACCCCCTAAGTCAAACACTCCCTTAAATGTATAAGTAAAAAAAAGCGGGAAATACCATTTTACTGTTCATCGTCGTTCTCGATGATTAACCCCACTCAAATCAAAGGGTAAAATCAAATTAACAGCGTGGCTTAACAATTCAAGCACCAAGGGTCAAACTGGCATAGAAAACATCACACTAAAGGCTCTTATTGGTCGAAAACGGGACAAGGAGGACACGTGGGCATTAAAAGAAGCACACCAATGATTGGATTTTTATACTAAATTTAGTCAGGACCTTTGTGCAAATAACGCAAATAACGCCGCCGAAAATATGTATAATTTAGGCGTTATTAAGCCCTTTGTGCAGCAAAGAACCTTTTTCTTTCCACAATCGTCTCTACTAAAAATCTAGCTTGCTCATCAATAGAAAACTACTCTCTTTCTTTTTCTTGAAGTCTTGCAGCTAACAGAGCATCTGCCCCCGTTCTTGGTTGAACATTATCAAATTATACAATCAAAGTGGCATTAGATGCTTCTTCTTGTGCAGCTCTTTCTCTTTGCATTCTTTCCAGTTCAGCCTTTTCTTCTTTATGTAATCTTATAGCCAGCTCTTCATCCAACTAAATCTGAGCCTTTCTTGGGTTCTTTGAAGGCTTTTTAGGCTCCACCATAAGTGTTTTGCCCTTATCTTTGGATGAAGGTTGTGTTGTTGGTGCTGGAGTTGACCTTCTTGGTTCTTCTTCAACATCATGAACAATCACTGAGGTTGTTCTTGGTCTTGTGCTCCTAATAGCCACAAGTGTATCAGCAATAGTCATCATCTCATCTTCAAAAATATCCCCATCAGTACTTGTAGAAGGATCAGCAGTACTAACATTTGAAGGTCCAGCAGCACTAACATCAATACTAGCAGTATTAACTGTATCCCCAGCAGTAGTAATTTGTTTAGCAGTTTCCTCCCCTGAGTTTTAGCATCACCTTCAACATTCTCCATTACATTATCCACATCAAGCTTAGCAAAGTCACTATCATCAAACATTGGCTTTGTCTTGTCACTTTTCCTCCCCTGTTTGGATACATACTCCTTATCCAAACTCTTTCTCTTGGAGGTACCAATCTTGAAGAGTTTCATCCCTGTAGTTCTTGCCCTTTGCTTCTTTTCTAATTTTCTTACCTTCTTTTTCATCTTTCCCATCACTAAATCTTGAGCAGTCTATGATTATTCCAAGGCAAGAACCCTGTTTGACAAGTTTGTACAAATAGCCATCAATTTATTTATGTTAGGTCTACCCTCATCACTTCCAGGTGTGTGACCTCCTGATAGAGGTGAATCATGAGGTGTTGGTGGTACAAAATCCGTCAAATCATCTTGTTTAATTCTTTCCTCATCACTTCCAGGTGTGTTACCTCCTGGGATAGGTGAATCATAGGAATGTTTAGATGCCCTGTCAGACCGAGTCTGAGCAATGACACCCCCATGGCTTCCTAGCACCTGTGTCTGTCACCTAAACTAATTTCCCGAGAAAGAGGATCATTAGACATTGTCGTAGATTGGGTCTTAGATATGTTACCACTAGCCTGTGTTGCATCTAAGCTAGCAACAGTAGTGGTAGCCCTTACCACTCTGTCATCCCACTCCTTAAAGAAAGCCTCATCTTCTACATTTGGTATATGCACACTAGTCTGAGGAAACTGAGTGTCCTCTTCTAAGGCTTTCCTATGTGATTGAGTATTTTGGGGTGATGATGATTCAGTAACAAGGATTTGTTCTTCAATTCTGGGTTGAACAGTAGAAGGTGTTGGTTAGGGTTCAGAGGGTTGACCTGAACCTTTACCCTCTACTACTAGTGGTGCCAACATTGATGCAAACAATGGAGTAACTCTTCCTGAAAAATCTTTTCCATTTCTTTTCATGTTAGTGAAAACCTTTTTAGTATGTGCAGGTGTTTGATAAACATCATTAAAAGGTTCTGCAAGAGTAATATGATTATTCAAAAAGAGTTGCAAAAACCTTAGATACATTAAAAATGTCTTTGTATTGGTATTCAAGTTCCTTAACATACCATCAAAAATTAGTTTAGAAAAGTTAAACTTTTGATCATTAGCTAAACAAATGACTGCAGATGCTATATTAGTGGAAAATTCAGTCCAAGAAGTAGATTTTAAACTTAAGCAATGTAGAATGGTATGTATGAGGTACTTCCACTGAGGGGAGAAGGGAGCTTTTTGAAAAGCAAGTTTGTTAGAATCACTCTCATACCCCATCAATGCAAGGTTTTCAAAAATAGCATCATTTGTTAGACAAGTAATACCATCCTCATCATTAAAGTAAAGATCACTCCTCACTGATGATTCTGATATTACTACTGTCTTGCCATCAACTGTGGCATGAATTTGCTTCACATCATTGACTGTTTGAGAATGTGCAGTATTCCAAAACTATTCAATATAAGAAGCATAGATAGTAGGACTTACAGTTAAGGTATAGTGTACAGAGCTAGCAGTAAGAAAGTCCACTATCTCATGAAAATCAGTGTTCCCTTCTGATATCTCTAAGCAGGCGACCATGTTGTGTTGATCAACAAACTTCAAATCCGCCATAGATGATTAATTGATGATGAATTTATTGAGTCGGTGATAAGTCGAAGTGGATTTGTGAATTTTGAGAGAGTTTTAGTATTCGAGAGTATTAGAATGATCTTGATGTAGTCGAATACGCTTATATAGGTAAAAAGGAAACCTAGAATAGTAGGAAATTGTTTACCAACCAAGAATTTTGCTCAGCAGTTATAACTCCAACGGTAACAAGCAGCACTAACTTTGGCTCATCAATACTAACTTTTGCCTAGCAATACTAACTTTCGCCTAGCAGTACCAAATCCTGCCTAGCAGCATTAACTTTACAACTACTAGTATTAACTCTAAATTCATTACTAATACTATCTTCAAACCACGCCAATCATAAATCCAACAAATACATCTTCAGAGATTAAGTAATCCAATGCTAGCAATCAAAAAGTTAAACCTGCTAACATCAAATGCCTTTGTGAGAAGATCAGCAACATTGTGATCTGTATGTATCTTAATTACTTGAATGAGCCTCTTCTTATAAGAATCTCTGATGAATTGGTGCATTATTTCAATGTGCTTGGTTTAGCATGAAAAAACTGGATGAATTCTTCGCATATAAATGGTGTGTTTTCATATAAATGTGATCTTGGTGTTTATGAAATTGAACCCATAATCAAGCATTTGATTTTGAAAAATTCCACAACACCGCGTCCACAGCTCATTAGCTCTAGCTAGCAACTTACTCTGCTTCAATAGTGATAGTTGGCAAAACTATAGTGTTTGTTTTTTACATTGCCATGAAATCAACACTTTTGCAAGAAATTGGACAACCTCCTGATGTGGATTTCCTATCAAGGCTTGCTCCAGATATCACTCGTCAGAAAAGTTCCAAGTCAAATAGACTGAATCTCGAGGATACCAAAGGGCCCAATTTTGGCTGGACCTCTTCAAGTATCGAAAGATCCTCTTTACTACTGAAGATGTGAGACTTAGGAGTAAATTGAATCCTTGCAACAAGCAAACATCAAAACATTATGTCAAGCCATAGAAGCTGTTAACCGTAAGTCATCTGACCAATCATTGATCTATATAAGTGAACATCCACATCTTCAGCTTCTTCATCCTTAAGCAATGCCTTGTTAGTCTCTATTGAAGTGCTTGCTGTCTTCACTGTGACAAAATCAAACTTCTTTTATATCAGCCACATACTTGTCTTGGCTGATGAAGATTCAATCATCTTTTTGCTTTACATGTAACCCTAAGAAGAAAGTGAGCTCCCCTATAGAACTCATCTAAAATATCTTGTGCATCATCTGCTCAAACTCAACACATAAAGACTTCTTTGTGGACCCAAAGATGATGTCATTAACATACACTTGCACTAACAGGATATCACCTTTGTCCTTCTTGATGAATAAAGTCTTATCTATAGTGCCTCTTCTAAATCCATTTTCTAATAAGTAGGTAGACAAGGTCTCATACCAGGCTCTAAGAGCTTGATGTAGACCATATAAAGCTTTTTCTACCTTATAAACTTTATCAGGGAACTATGGATCTTAAAAAAACACTCTTCACATCTATCTGGTACACAATAAACCCCATAAATGATGCATAGGCCAAAAATAACCAAATTGCTTCTATCCTAGCAACAGGAGCAAAAACCTCATCATAATCAATTCCTTCTTCTTGGGTGTAACCTTGTGCCACCAGTCTTGCCTTGTTTCTAACTACAATTCCTCTCTTATCTTTCTTGTTTCTAAAGACCCATTTGGTTCTAATGGCCCTCTTGCCATTAGGTAAATCAACCAATGTCCAAACCTTCTGCAATTTAAACTGTAGCAACTCCTCTTGCATTGCTTCTATCCATCTTGGATCATCCAAAGCTTGAATCGCCTTCTTGGGTTCTTTTTGAGAGAGAAAACAGGCAAATAAGCAGTTTTGATAATCTTTGTGATTTTTTCTTCTCTGCTTATTAATGTAACTGACCAAAGCATGTTCTTCAGAAATCTTGGTCATCCTCCTTATTTGAGTAGATGAATTTATATCTCCAATGATCTGGTCTTTAGGATGATCCTTGTATATTCTGGTTATAGGAATAGGACTGATATTTATGGTTGTTTCCAAGTTGTTAAGGTCAGCCTCTACACCCTCATCTTCATCATCATATGCACCACTAAAGATACCAATATTTAGAAGATCAGCAGTATCCTCCAAATCAGGCATAAGAGAATCAGTTAGAAGATCATCAGCATTATCAAAACTTTGCCCAGCAGCACTAACAGATGGACTAACAGTAGAAACTTTGTTAGTGCTGGTAGCATAACCTTCCATCTGTTGAACAAGCAAATTATCCAATTCAGCTCTAAAATTTTGCACATTTTGGTCACCTTCTTTATTTGAAGCTCCTCCTTCCTTCTCTTAACCATTTCTTTCACCCTTATTTGCTGGTTTTTCATTAGTCTTTTTACCAGCATCATCAGCAATGGCATCCTCTGAGCTCTATGGACTATCATAAAGTAATGGTAGCAGAATATATTGTTGAGTAGGTACTACACCAACATTATCCTTTATACCTGCATTCCTATAAGTTTGATTCCCTGTAGTAACTAGCTCATAATTCATAGAGTTTGTTAGTAAATCAATATCAAAGAGCCAATCTGGTCCACTCCCTGCAACATTGGGTTTGTTTTTAAGAAAGGTTATGTGTAGGTTTTCCTCTACTTTCCTAGTTCTAGTGTTAAATACCCTAAAAGCCTTGCTATTTATAGAGTATCTAACCAAGAACCCCTCATCAGCCTTCCCATCAAATTTTCCTAAGGGATCTAAGGTATTAAGAATGGTCACAGGACACCCAAAAGGTCTCATAAAACTTATACTAGGTGGTCTAACATGTAATAGTTCATAAGGTGTCTTGTTGTGAGGCTTGGTCACTAAAACCCTATTCTGAACATAGCAAGCAGTATTAACTGCTTCAGCCTAAAATGTAGTAGGTAAGAGTGAATCTGCTAGCATAGTCCTAACTGCCTCTATTAGTGTCCTATTCTTTCTTTTAGCAACTTCATTTTGTTGTAGAGTTCTGGCAACACCGAATTCCCTTTTAATCCCTTTCATCCCATAGAACTTATTCATGTCATTATTTTTAAATTCAGTTCCATTGTCACATCTAATGATTTTAACCTTATGATTTATTTGGTTTTCAATGCCGGTTATAAAAGTTTTAAGGATCCCACTAGTCTCATCCTTAGTGGCCAAAAAGAAAACCCAACTAAACCTACTAAAGTCATCAGTGACAATAAGGCAATATGTCTTATGATTGATACTCCTTACAGATGTTGGTCCAAATAAGTCCATATGCAACATTTGTAAGGGTTGGCTGATAGAGCTCACAAGCTTGGTCTTACAAGAGGCTTTGTGTTGCTTTCCCTTCTGACAAACAACACAAGTATGGTCATTTTCAAAAATCTTTGAAGGGAATCCTTTTACAAGGTTTCCCCTCACAAGTTTGTTCATAGTTATAAAGTTTATATGACCAAGCCTCCTATGCCACAAATTAGACTCATTTATTGTTGCCTTTACAAATAACCAAGTTAAACCTCCTGAAGGAACAACATTCTTTAGATCAAAATTGTACATGTTGTCATGTCTGGGAACTTTAAGCAAGACTTGATGTTGAGACTTCAAAGACTTCAAGAATACTTAAGGTTTCTACTGCACAGGTACATAATGGAAATTATACTAAGTAGTTAGTACTGGTAGTATAAAGTTACCACTGCTAGTTACTACTGTTAGTATAATATTAGTACTGTTAGTATGAAGTTACTACTGCCAGTAGAAGTTAAGACTGCTTAGAGTTGAAGACTAAAAATATGCTAAGTAATTAATGCTGCTAGTATAAAAGTTACTTCTGTTAGTGTAACTTAGTACTGTTAGTATAACTTAGTACTGCTAGAGTAAAGTTACAACTGTTAGCATAAAGATTAGTACAGTTGGTACTTACTACTGCTTATACTCAGTTAGTGCTGCTGGTTATAAAGATACAACTGTTGCTGACTTACAACTGCTTGAAGACTTACTACTGTCAAGAGGATAAAGACAGAGTAAAAAGAGAAAGCGTGTGTGGAAAATAAGAGTACCTATGAAGATAAGTATTAAAGTTATTTTTGTAAAAGATATGATTGTCTGTAATTATAGAAATGATTATGATAAGTTAGGAAGGTATTGTAAACCGTGTAGGACTCCTTAGTGTATAAAAGGAGGTCCTAGGGTATAGAAAAATAGATCAGTTCTCATAGCAGTTTTCCATAGAATTCTTAGAGCTTCAAGGTTTTGTAAACCCTAACACTAATTCAGAGTGTTCGTTAATATAATTGAGGCTGGAAGTTTTGTTACTGTTTCATTGTTTGCTATTCAATTGTTATTATTCTTCTTAATATAAATACTAGATTCCGCATAGTATTTGATATTCAATAATCAAAGTTTCTGTCATAGTAGTTTTGGATTTATCCAAAGTTGCTAACCTTACATCAAGCTAAGGAGGACAAGATCGGTTTTAGGATCATCAAGTGGTATCAGAGCCATGTGGCTCTCGATCTAGGATCTACAAGGTTTTAAAGAAACTCTAAAAACCCTAATTTTCAAGAAATCGTGTGGTGAAAGTTTTATGGGGTTTTGAAGATTCAGTGCTATAATGATGCTTATAATCATCCTCTTTACCTATTTGGGTATGCAATACGATTGGTAAGCTTTGTTACTATTAGTGCTGCTCAACTCAGTTAATGCTGCTAGGGCTCAACTACATACTTAATACTGTCAAGGATGGTTAATGCTGCTAATGTACTTTGTGCTGCCTAGTATGGAAGAACAGTAGTAAGTCATGGGTTAATACTGCTAGCGTTAAAAAGCAGTTACTACTGCTTGTGGTAAAAGCAGTTAGTTACTACTGCTTGGGATTATAAAGTTAATACTGCTTCCTATGTTAATACTGTTTGGGTTAAAGGAAGTTAGTACTGCTAGAAGCAATTACAACTGCTAGCCTTGTCCGATAAAAGAAGTTAGTACTGCTAGCTTTGACAGATATCGGATAACACACACATAAGATTTTTGGTTTTTGGTTCTTAACTGAATTAAAGGCTCGTATTTTTGTATCTATTAAAGATGTGGTTACGAAGAAGATTGTTTATCACTTATTTGACGGTGAAGTGGAATTATTTGGGTTTGTGTTTTATCATACCTTTTAGCAAGAGGTAACTTGTTCGTGTTTAGAAACGATGTGACGAAGAATTGACAAATCTAGCAAAGGTGTGTGATTTTTTATGGTGCTCAATGCTCACATTTGCTATCACTTTGGTTATGTGTCTCATAGAAGATGAGGATAAATTGTCAAGAGATTGCGGTCTCCCTATACATTGGTTTTGGGTATACGTTCGAAGTCACGTGGATAGTGCAAGATATAAGACACAAGTTTGGGTTGTTCTACTTCAGCATCAAGTTCGTTATACTTAGTTTTCTTCATCAGTAATCATTACATAGAGCCTACAGAATTTAAAGATTCAAGAGATGGTTAACATATGGGTTTCGGGGGAAGCTTAATGTTAAAATGTTTAACCATTTACATGCCACATCAAAGCTGCTTATTTTTGTCCCCTACTTGATTATAACAAAAAGGGGAAGAAGATTCAATGATAATTTGCAACTTAGATTAAGGGGAAGTTTCATTCGTATATTAACTTCAGGGGAAGTTCATGCTTATTTGGTTTTGTCATTATCAACTAAAGGAAGATTGTTGGGAATTATATTTGAGTTGATAAGACAAAACATGAATGAAACAAGATGGAAACAAGAAGGATCAAAGTCGTCATTATGGGATTCTACAAGATGTAGGAGAAAATGAAGATTTGGTCAAAAAGAGATAAAGATGAAAAGATATCAAGATAAACATTAGATGATTTACTTATTTAATATATTTTATTAGTTTCCATGTAAACCTTAACCTCCTTATACTATAAAAGGAGGTCCAGGCATATAGTTTTAGTGTGCTAAATTGTGTGTGCACCAAACGTGTAAAACGTGTTGTGTGTGTGGGTTTACACGTCCCACAAGATGTAGATGCTAGCATTGGTGATGTAGCCCCAAGATCATTAGTTTGATCCTATTGATGTAACCGTCTTACCATTAATCAGGTAAGATTGGGGCTTGTAGTAGTCATGTATCTTAGGTGATGATGATGAAAAACCTTGTATTAATAACAATGATTCAATGTTTGAATATTCCGCCTTTGTTATTAATTCATCCTAGATTAAAGGTCTAAACAACCTAGAGCTACAACGATTTATAGGTTTCTACATCTATAACAACCTCAAGGCGTATGAACCAGAAGTCAATGGGATGTCTAGCTCAAGTTCAAGCACACAGAATATGGCTTTTGTGTCCTTTTCAAATAACAACACTAGCAGCTCTAATGAAGCAGTTAATGCTGCTCATGGAGTTACTACTGCTATCACTCAAGTTAATACTACTTACTCTACAAATATTGATAACTTGAGTGATTCTGTTATTTATTCATTCTTTGCTAGTGATGACATCAAATAACATCTATTTTATAGCATCATTTATCCCATGTTATTAACCCATTTTGTAATGTGTAAGTAGAAACCCTAAGTATCTTAAAGTCTTTTCAATAGTCTTAAACAATCATCCCTAAACTTGATGATTTAGCTTTCTTGAATCTTCAAGTTTCTTTATCACAAATCTTCATCATACTCAGGAAGGGATGCATTCAAAACCTTTCATTTACCTTTTTTTTTTGGTTTTACCAAACATTAATAACAGATACACATTTATTTTTTGATGATCAATTTGAAGTTTCTTGGTTAACATATTGGTGATAGTTATTGGTGTGAGGGGATATCTCTTTTCAACCAACATAAAGATGTGGAGATTATCAAACCTTACAAAGTGAACTCCAGATGAATCAATCAACTTCCAAATGTCACCTCTGTAACTTTGTAACATTCCCCCATAACATCACTTGTAGTCTGGTTCAAACGTGACATTCAATCTCCCCATACAACACTCATTTCTAATCAACTTCAAAACATGTATCATTATGCTTTGCCTTTACTATCCTCCAAAGAACCTCCAAGTCTTCTCTGTCTATTCCTTGTAGCATCCTTATCATTGAAGAGTATCTCTTGGAGCTTCCATCTGCTCTTATCAACTGATAATGTACCAGCATACCTTCTTTATGAAGCTTGTAATCACAATCACTGTAGTTTTGGTAGCAACGTGGTAATCACAATTGATATATCTTCATCCTTTAATCACCAAATGCTTCAATAACTCTCCTTCATCATCTTCACTGACTTCTTCAACTTCATTAGACTCTTTGTCTTCCTTCATCTTTTGTTTCTTTGAGGATTCTTGCTGTTGTTGTTTTTCTGCTCTTTTTCCTCCAAGCATCTTCTTTCTGCTGCCGTTAAGCTGTGCTCCTCGACTACTTTCTCCTTCTTCTTTTCATTCCTGTTCCCAAAAACCCAAGGTCCACAAAAGGATTTACCCTCTTCTATTCCTTGTCAAATACCAAACAACTTTTGAAATTTATCATAATTCTTTCCCTCAGCTGTTTGTATTGTATCCACCCATGTGCTTAAGTAAGAGACATTGATCTCTTTTGTGCGTGATAGAGGTTTTTTTTCTCTTTTCCCTTGTGCCCTAAGTGTAGCATAATATTTTCTTCTCTTCTCCATAATGTTCCATAAATAATTTCCTATTTTTCCTCATCTGTCAACTCCTCTCTATTCTTTCTGGATTGGAGTCTTTACCAGCAATCTATCAGCTTCCATCATAGCTTGTGTATTCTCCCATGATTCTCAATCAATGCTATGTTAGCTTTCTCTTCTTATTCCTTGCTATCCTTCTATCCTTATTCTAACTCAGCATCCAACTTAGCTTGAATATTTCCTGCAATTTGTTATATCAAAGACAATTGATCTTATCTTTTAAGGAAACTTCAGGTCACCATAATACCTTTTCCTTTGTCTTTAGAAATTAAAGGTTGGACCTCCAGTGGAAACTCATGAACTACTTCTCCTGTAATTACTACCCCTTTACCCTTGGTCGTTATAGTTGTTGTTGTTGTAGCAGCAGTAGTAACAACTTTAGGCTTAGCTGCTTTAATTTCAATAAGTGTTTGAGCCAAAGTTAGTTCATCAATCTTAGCAGTAGTAACTTCTCCTATACCAGCAGTAGAAACTTGAATTGTAGGAGCAGCACTATCTCCTATATCAGCATTAGAAACTTAAATTGTAGGAGTAGTACTATCTTCAACACTAGTAGTAGTAACTGCTTCACCAGCAGTACTATCACCAATCTTTGTACTTTGCTCATTCTTCTCACTAGAAGCAACATCCACAACACTTCATCATCATCAATACTTCCCAGTCTCAAACATTAGGATCTTCATTCTGCTGTTTCATTATACTAGAGAGACCTCCAGCATCTGCATCAATATCCTTATACTCCTCCCCTGTTTAGATCAACCTCCTGACATACAAACCAGCATTAGAGGAATAACTCCTTCTGCTAGTACAAATTTCTTGAATCTTGTAAGCCCTGTGGTCCTCAACTGCTCCACTCCATCTTTTCAAGCTTATCACCCACTTCTGGAGACTAGGCAATTTCAAAAGCCTATCAATTTACCTTCTCTAAGTCAAGAACCCTGTTGATGCACTTGGGTACATAAAACCATAATTCCATTAAGTTGCATACTATCCCTCACCACAGGTAGTGGAATCATTGGAAGGTGTGATTAAAATGTTCCTCTACCTCTGTCTCAGTGGATCTTCTTTTCGAGGGGTAGTTGGCATGAGCAGTCTCTGCCTTCCTTCCTCTTTTCTCCTAAATTTTTGGTTTCCTCTTGGGTTTCAGAGAAGATGTAGATGGTTGATCAATAATGGGTATCTGAGTGGAATCAGTTAGAGGAATTGAATCCTCACCTACTTCTTCAGTAGCTTGAACCAGCATACTATCAAACAAAGGTGTAACTTTCCCAAAGAAATCCTTACCCTCTCTCTTCATATTAGCAAACATTTCTTTGTGTGGAAGGGATTAACAAAAGTCTTCTTATGATGTGACATGTCTCCAAGCTGTTGGTTAATGAAAACTTGTAGTATAAGCGAGGAAGACCAGCAGGAATTTTAAAACCCCTCTATCTAAGTGTTTAACATAGCCAACAAAAAAGAAAGTACTTAGAAGGTTAAATTATCTATTGTTTTTCTAAGCATATGATCAAGGAGCATTTGTGCTACTAAATTCATTCCAGGCTGTGGACATTGGCACTAAGGCTTTTGTGGAATGGAAAGTATCATAAACTTTCATTGCGGAGAAAAAGAAAGCTATATTAAAAAGTAAGGCTTTGAGAATGTTTTTCATACCCCATTTTGCTCAGATTCTTCAAAAATTTGTAGTTTTGTTGCATACAATCAGTACCTTCTGCATCATCTAAGTGAAGATCATTCCTAATACTTGCCTCCATGATGATTACCACTTATGTCATTAGGGCTTGAAACCGATGCAACTTCATTAACCATAAGACCTGTAGCGTAGTCCCAAAACTGTTTGTATACATGAGGTGTAAAGATGATTGGATTGACTGTTAATGCATAACTAACGAACTATTGCTTTTTTGAAAATCAATGATCTTCTCCGCAAACCCAGCACTTTTTTGCAAGGTTTCTCGCAAAACCCAAACCACATTTGTGGCCTTTCCAGCCAACTTAGGGCCTCGCATTAAAAATGATTTTGTATGATCAAAGATGAAATTGAGAATTAGGACTTATGTTAGAGAGTGTTCAATGATGAAATGAGAATAAAGAAAGTGAAGCTGAAACCCTTAATCGAAGTATTTATAGAATCACCCTCAGCAGCAGGAACTTGAACTAACTGTAGTAATTGATGCCTGGCAGCATTAATTTAAACCTTGCAGCATAAACAAATATTGGCAGCACTAATTTAAGCCTAACAGCATTAATTGTATACCAACAGTAGAAACTTTATGCTTCGTAGCATTAGGTTGTATTACCCGTATTAACCTGAGACTAACAGCAGTAAGTTTCTAGTATTAACTTCAATTTCATCCCACAAATAACTTTGATCATCAAATTTGATTCTTACTAACTCTCTTTCTATTTTTATGCTCACAGTATCTCTCAATTCTTTTTGCTCACTTAATCACTCTTTCTGTTTTTAAATCATAAATCTCTCTATTCTTTTGAGCTCACCAATGCAGACAGTTGTGTACAATTTCCATCAATTCCAAAAATTTTCATATGCCCTACCCCCACTTCAAATTGTGATAACTTTGAGAGAGGGTGATCATTGGACTGTTCAATGTAGTTCTCAAACCTAGTTTTAAGCATCTACATCCCCCAATATGGTATCTTGGCACCTGAGACCACTACCTGAATCAATTCCCTAAGAAGTTAATTCATTAAGTGTTGCCATGTATTGGGTCTTAATTTATGTTACCACTGTCCTGCTCTGCTTTTGAGCTAGAAGCAGTAGTGGCAGCCCTTTCCATTCTGTCACCCAACTCCTTATGGACAGCCTCATCACCAACCTTTCTTATGGGGACCACTAGACTGAGGTATCTTGGTGTCCCGACCTCTTATGAATGGCCTTGGGTTTGATTCATTACCCACTTGTGATTGATGTCACATTTTCTTTTCATTACAATTTGAAGCCTCCTCTTAATGCAATACCATATTTTCAATGTGCTTATTCCTGTCAAAATGTTAGTCCAATTCCAAAAATCCACATTCCCAAAGTATTTTTCTTAGTTTAGCAATTTTAATTATGACTAAAGTTAAATATGCAGTTGTAAGTATAACTAGCAGTACTAATTATACTTAAGCATATTAACATTTTCTTAGCAGTTAAACTTGACTTCAATAATTATACAAGAACAATGCCTTCTATTCATCACAAGCACACTAGAAAAAACTAGATAGAAATGTGAGAATTCATGAGGATCCATATTTATGCATAACCCAAGAATAAAAATTAACAACTGATAAGACTCAGAGATTCAATAAACTAATGCTAGCAATTAGAAAGTTAAACCTGCTAACATCAAAAGCTTTGGTGAGAAGATTAGCAACATTTTTGTCTGTGTGAATCTTAATCACTTGTATCAACTTCTTCTCATAAGAATCTCTGATAAAATGGTACCTTATCTCAATGTGCTTGGTTTTGGAGTGAGATACTGGATTCTTTACAATACAGATTGTACTTTCATTATCAATGTAGATGTTGGTGTTCATGAGATTGTATCCATAGTCAAGCATCTAATTTTGGATCCATAACACCTGTCTATAGTAGTTTGCAACAGCCACATATTCTGCTTTAATTGTTGAGTTGGCTACTATAGTTTGCTTCTTACATTGCCATGAAATCAATCTCTTGCCAAAAATTGGACAACCAGCCTATGTGATTTCTTGCACAGACTAGCTCCAACATATTCATATCAGAAAAGGCTTCCAAGATCAAAAGGTTAATATCTAGGATACCAAAGACCCATTTGGGTTGCCACTTTTAAGTACCTAAATATCCTATTCACAGCATGAAGGAGTGAGGTCTTTGGAGTAAACTTGGAACCTTCACAATCCACAAACATCAGAACAAAATGTCTTGTCTAGAAGCGGGACAAGTACATCAATTATCCAATCATTGATCTATAATAAATGTACATCGACATTCCAGCTTCTTCTACTTTTTAATGTCTTGTTATCTCCATTGGAGTGCTTTCTGTCTTTATTGAGGCAAGAATGCAAACTTCTTCAAAATCTCAGCCAAAATCACGTCTAATATTAATTCTTGCCTTGATAAAGATCCCATCACTCTTCTGTTTAACTTGAAGTCCCAAAAAGAAAGAAAGTTCTCCCATAGAACTCATTTGAAATTTGTCATGCATCAACTTTTCAAATTCAGTACTCATTTCTTTCTTTGTTGATCCAAAGATGATATCATCAACATAAACTTAAACTAGCAGGATATCATCTTTATGTCTTCTAATGAACAAAGTTATTGACAATTTATCCCTTGTGAAACCAATTGGGACCATCCCCTACTCCCCCCCCCCGCAAGTAGGTTGACAATGTCTCATACCATGCTCTTGGGGCTGATGTAGTCCATAGAGTGCCTTTTCTACTTTGTAAACTTTGTTTGGAAAGTGTGGGTCTTCAAATCCAGGAGGTTGACAGACATATACCTCCTCTTCTATCTTTCCATATAAGAAAGCACTTTTTACATCTATTTGGTAGACGACAAAATCTTTGAAGGAAGCATATGCCAGAAATAATCTTATGGCTTCTATCCTTGCAACATGTGCAAAGACTTCATCATAATCTATACCTTCCTCTTGAGTATGACGATTGAGCAACCATTCAGCTTTTGTTCTTTACCCATGCCCTCTTTCATCCTTTTCTTGTTTCTAAAAAAACCCCTTAGTACCAATTTGCCCACTATGTCTCTTGGTAAGTCAACTAGACCAAACAGTAGCAGATATTAAATGTAGAAGCATATTCTGCATTGCTTCCCACCCCCACTTGGATCTTCCAGGGCTTGGAGCACCTTTTTGGGTTCCTTTTGAAATAAGAAACATGCAAACAAACAATTTTGAAAATCCTTGTGATTTGTTCTTCTAAGCTGGTGAACTGAGGAGATCAAGCCATGTTCTTCAGTTGTCTTGGTCATGTGTCTTGTTTGCACAGGAGTTTTTAAGCTTCCAATCACTTGATCTTTAGGATGATCTTTGTGAAATTTGGTAAATGAAGTATCAGGGACTATATAAGATGAATTTACATTGTTTATATCAACTTCTTCTTCCACATCTTCATCATCATAAGCATTCCCAATGATTCCAGTATTATCTACTGAAGATATATTTAGGAAAGGTGGAAGGGAAAAAGCATTTTTAAAAGGAGAGAATCTTTCAAAAAGATGTTCTTTAAATGCATTGGTAGTATTAACAGAAGATCTAGTAGTATTAACGGGTGGAGATGGAACATCAGTATCAACTGTTGGTCTAGCAGTACTAACAGGTGTACTAATAATATTAATACCATTAGTACTGTTAGTGTTTTCAGTCTGCATTTCTCTTTGATTTAGCCTTTTTGACTCACTTCTTGTTGCTTCATCATCCTTCCCACTTGTGTCTGATGCTTCATTTTCATCTACTTCTGTAAGCTTCATTCCAGTATCCCTTTCTCTATCTTTAAAACCTTGAGAGATTAATGGACCAGTTATGCAAATAGGTATCAGGATGTATTCTTGTTCAGGTTCTTTTTCTTATTAAGCTTGACCTGGAACATTGTTATCTTTGGTTCCTGCAATACCATTAGTTTTGTTCCCTGCAACAACTGGCACATAGTTCATAGATATTGACAAAGAATCAACATCAAAAAGCCAGTCTGGTCCATTTCCTTTCACATTAGATGAATTTTCAAGGAATCTAATGTTTAAGATCTCTTCAATAATCCTAGTCCTCTTATTAAAAACTCTTATAGCTTTAGTAACCACATACTACCTAACAAAATATCCCTCATCAGCTTTACCATCAAACTTGCCTAGATGATCCCTGGTATTTAAGATGGTAATAGGACACCCAAAAGGTTTCATGAAATCTATCAGTAGAGGTCTTCCACAAATAAGTTCATAAGGTGTCTTGTTATGAGGCTTAATGACTAAGACCCTATTTAGCACATAGCAAGCAGTATTAACTGCTTCTGCCCAAAAGGTAGTTGGCAACTTAGAGTCTACTAACATTGTTCTTGCAGCCTCTATCAGCGTTCTATTCTTCCTTTTAGCTACCCCATTCTGCTGAGGAGTCTTAGCCACACTGAATTCCCTCTTAATCCCCTTTATTTCATAAAACTAGTTCATTATACTATTCTTAAACTCAGTTCCATTGTCACTCCTGATAACTTTTACTTTATAATCTACTTGATTTTCTATTTCTGTTATGAAGGTCTTTAGAATCCCACTAGTCTCATCTTTAGTGGCCAAAAAGAATACCCAAGAAAATCAACTAAAGTCATTAGTGACTACTAGGCAATATGACTTCTTCATTAAACTCTTAACATTTGTAGGACCAAACAAGTCCATATGAAGCATATGTAAGGGTTTGCTGATCAAATTCACAAGCTTGGTCTTATAGGAGGCTTTATATTGCTTTCCTTTTTGACAGGCAACACAAGAATTATCATTTTCAAAAATCTTTGAAGGTAAACCTTTGACAAGGTTTCCCTTTACAAGTTTATTCATTGTTTTAAAATTAATGTGCCCAAGCCTCCTATGCCATGTATTGGATTCATCAATTATGGCCTTAGCAATGAGACAAGTTAAATCTCCAGAGGGAACAACACTCTTTAGGTCAATACTGTATATGTTGTCTTTTCTTAGAACTCTCCGCCATACTTGACTTTCATCAAGTAGCTTAAAGTCAGAAGATAGGACAAGACACTCAGTGTCTGTAAAAAGAACATTGTTCTTTTTATCACATATTTGTGACACATTGAACAAATTATACTTAAGCTCCTTACAGAAGTACACATCCTCAAAATCCAATGTTCCTGTTTTGATTTTACCTTTACCAGATATTCTGCCTTTACCATCACTAAAGGAAACTAATCCACCATCATAATCTTCATATTCATCAAGATAGCACTTGTTTCCTGTCATGTGCCTGGAACAACTATTGTCAATAACTGCTTTCTCCTTATACTCCTTTTGTTGTGGGTTATCCTGCACATAAAATAAGAGATTTAGATCTTTTTGGGGATCCAAGCCATTATAGACTTGGATCTGCCTCATGCATCAATGTAAGAAAATTTCTTGAATGTAGTTGATGCACTGCTGTTTTTGGCTTTCCAAACCCAGCATGCTGAGGCCTTAACAACATTAGCCCCTTTACCCTTATTTCTTACTACTGCTCTATCCCTAGCAGTAGTATGTTTTACACTGACAGTATTAACATTTGTTTTGGTAATGCTATTCTTGTTTGCAAAATATCTGTTAAAAGGCCTTGAACTTTGTGAATATCCTCTTTTGAAAGTATTATTTATAGGTCTAGGATGATTCACAGTTTGTTTTGAGGCAGCAGTATTAACTGGTCTAGCAGTATTAACTGCTTTTGTGTTAGCAGTATTAACTGCTGCACTAGCAGTACTAAGTTTCCCTGACCTAGTTAAGACTGCTTGTGGAACAAAGCTTCTTTTGGGGTGAGGGTGAGACATTTTATTAGAAAAGTTTTTGTGATTCACCCTTCTTGAGTTGTTCCATGCAGGCCTTGCAACCTTTTTATCACAAACATAATGTAGATGCTCAAAACTGCCACAAGTATAACAAGCTTTATTTGTCATTTTAAAATCATTTCCTAGTCTTTGGGACATAAGATTGTTCTAATTTCTTTGGTTCCCTCTAGGATTTTGTTTAGCAGTATCTGTTTCCCTAACAGTCTTAACAGATTTTGTCTTTTCAAAGCTAGGGACAATAGTATAATCTATCTCACTTTCATCATCAGAGTTCCAATCCTCATTGATTGGTGCACTAGTGTTGTCCATCCTAACAGCATTAGATTCAATTGTATTTGAAATATCCCTATCTGCAATTGTCTTATCATTGCTAGGTATAACAATAGTAGTAACATCCAAATTTTCCCTCTCTGCAATTTCATCTATAAAAGTTAGATTAGGTTTGCGGGGTATGAAATTTCTTGTTAGATGTGGGGAAACTACATGATATGCCTTATTTGTTCCAGACTTATCAGTTAAATTCACAAAACCTTCTACTGCAGGAGAAGCTGCAGTAGCTGCATTATATCTCAGTCCTTTTTTAAACTTGTCAATTACTTGACATTCTAGTATTTCATTTAAAGACTTGGATGAATTTTGAAAATTTTCTAATGTTTGTTTTAACTGATCTCTTTTTGCTTTAGCTTTTTCCAAATTCAGTTTATAAACATCTAAGGCATTATCTCTTAGTCTAACCTCAAGTTTTAAGACATTTATGCTATCTTCTAACACAATCTCATTTTTCTTATAGTGAACAAGTCTAGCTTCTACTGATTCTAAACCTGCTTTATACGAAACTAAATTGAATTGAGAATTTTTGTAATCAGAAGACAAATTATCATATTGTTCTTTAAGAGAAGCATAAGCTTTTACACATGTTTTAGAACAAGAATCTACCTCAGATTCTGAACTAGAGGAGCTTCCAGAGGATGTAAATGCCATTAATGCATGATTTGTTGTTTGTTCTTCTTCAGCTTGGTAGCTCCAATCATATCCTCCAATTCCATCTTGAGCTATCAAGGCATTCTGAGTATGAGTCTCCACAGTAATAGTTCTTGTATTATTTTCTCTTCCTTTGAACTCTTGATTTCTTGGAAACCTACATTCTCTGGCAAAGTGCCCATGTTTATGACAGTTGAAGCATTTTACTTTTGTCTTATCAAAACCAACTCTTTGACCATTTATGTTCAGCTTCTTCCCAGTTCTTTTGATAAATCTTCTTGCTCTAATTGTCAGCATGGCCATCTCCCATTGAAGATCCATTTCTTCCAAATCATCAGGATAAAGTTATTCCAGATCTTGTTAAGAAAGTTGAGGACAGTTGGGTTGACTTGCAAGGAAGGCACAGATCACAACATCACAAAGATTATCTAGACATACAGTGTTACTACCATTATGATGAGTATGAGTAGTACTTTGAGTAGAACTAATTTCATGAGAAGAATCATCTACCTTGTGAGTGTTGTTTGTGTTATTAGTGCTGTTAGAGATAAAGGCCACATTTTGTGTATTTTGACTTGTGTTTGATGAACTTGTTAATTCAGGTTCATATATCTTCAAATTATTATACAAGTCATCTAAGCTAATGGTTTCAATCTCTACCTTGTTTCTCTAAATTAAAGCATGATACTTCCATTCAGATGGAAGACTTCTCAGCAACTTTAAGTTCATATATTCTTGATTGATCACTTCTCCTTGGATCTCCAACTGTCCAATGAGTTTTTGTAACCTATTAAAGGTTTGATCAAATGATTCAGAACTTAATGCAGCAAAGTTCTTATATTGTTGTTTGATAAGTGTCCTTTGAACCTTTTTAGATTCCTTGTTCCCTCCATATCTTTTCTCTATAGCCTCCGTTAGCAACTTTGCATCTTGATATGTGTGGAACTTCAGTTGGTCTTTGTTTGGAAGTGCCATCAACAGGGTTGCTCTTGCTTTCATTTCATTCCTTCTCTCCTGTTTTTCTTCAACAGAGGTTGGTTCATATTCCTGCTTAACTGTTCCAACCATCCTTTTAAGCACTTTGTTTCCATTCTTGATTACTTCCCATAGAGAGTAGTCAGTTATCAGAAAGTATTGTTCAATCCACATAAGCCAGAGGTCATAGTCTCCTGGGTTGAGAAGAGGAAGTCTTGCAGTCAGATTATTGTTTGTGGTGGTTCCTACCTCCATCTTGTCTAAACAAAAATAGATCTTGAAAAAGAGGTTGATTCTTCTTATTCAAAGCTTCACAACTTGCTCTGTGAAAAGAATACTGTTTTTCTTGTCACACATTTATGAGACAGAGAAAAGGTTAAACTTAAGTTCCTTTACAAAGTATACATCTTCAAAGTCTAATTTACCAGTCCTAATTTTACCTTTTCGAGTAATTTTACCTCCTTTAGGACTTCCTCCAAATGCAACAAATCTACCATCAATTTCTTGATAATTTGTAAGGAAGGACTTGTTTCCAGTCATATGCCTAGAGCATCCACTGTCAAAAATCCCTTGATCTTGTAAAGTATATTGTGGATTACCCTGCACTCAAAATAAGAGGATTAGTTTCTCTTGGGGACCCAATCCAATACTGACTTGAGTCTGCCTTGTAGATCAACATAGTCAAATCTTTTAAGCATGTATGATCCACTGTCTTTGGAGGTATGGTCAATAACATTTCCTGTTGGTCTCCAAATCTAGCATGTTGAGGACTTAACAGCATTTTCCCCATTTCCCTCAGCAGCACTAACTACTGCTTTTGGCCCAATAGTAGTTACATTGTTAACCTTAGCAGTATTAACTTTTTCATTAAAATTATTGGTTTTAGCTGCTATTTTTAGTTAAAGACCCTTCTTACTGGTGAATAAGCTTTAAAATAAGAATATATTATGGGTAATACATCATTCACTTTTGGTTTAGGGGTAGCAGTATTAACAGTCCTGGCAGTACTAATTGATGTTGTTGCTCTTGGAGAGTTTTGCTTAGCAGCATTAACTGGCACTTGTCTTGACTTTGTTGCAACTGCTGTTGGAACAAAATTCCTTTTAGGATGTGGGTGAGTCAATTTATTTTGGTGGTTCACCCTCTGAGCATTGTTCCATACTGGTCTAATTTCCCTTTGACCAGTAACCCTTCCCTTATTATTCAACACTAGTTTTTCTACCATTTTATTATCATGAAAATCACAGTCTTTGATTAAATGGTTGAAACTTCCACATACAAAACAAGCTTTCTTTATAAACTTAAAAAGCATTTCCTAGTTTTTGAGTCATCATCCCATTCCAGTTTCTTCTATTATCCCTAGGACTTTGACTTTTCCTAAGATACTCTACTTGCTTATGTGTGTTTTCCTTATTAACAGTTTTACATTCTCACCAGATTTGACAAAATTGATTTTTGTAAACTTTGGTTTAGTCTAATCAGATTTAGGTCTAAACACACTATCATTATCACTATCAGTGTCCTATTCTTCAATGATAGGAGCACTAGGCCTAAAAGTTTTAGGCTTTTCTACAATATCCTTACTAGTCTTAGATATACTAGTTTTAGTTTCACTCACTTTAGTCTTATAGACATAATCATCTAACCCAGCAAAGGATAAGTCATGTCTTGAGGGCATGTAGTTCCTAATGTAGGGAGGGGAACTGCATGAAACCCTTCACCTGTTTTGAATCTATCTATTATTGGACTATCATCCACATCACTTTCTCTCTTGTTAAACACTTCACATCACTTTCTCTATTGTTAAACACACTATAAACCACTTCACTCTCATTCATCTGACTATCATAACCAAGACTAGTTTATCTTTAGCACTTATTTGACTATTAATCTATTTAGTTAGATTCTTTGATGATTCTTCAAATTTTTCTAGTTTAAGTTTCAAATCATCTTTCTCTTTTAAAGCTTCTTCTAACTGATTTTTAAGGTCTTTGATAGAAATATATTTCACTTGGACATCATACTTTAAAAATGCAATATCTTCTTCATAAATAGTTTCATTCTTTTCATGAACAACTATCCTAGCTTCTAATGATTCTAATCCCATTTGATAACCTATAATTTCTAAATTAGATTTATTAAGAGCTTTACGTTGTTGATCATACTGTTTTTGAAGAGTTTCATATGATTTTAAGCAATCTTTAGAGCAAGTATTTACCTCAGAGTCTGAACTTGATGAACCTTGGGATGTATAGGCCATTAGAGCAAAGTTTTTGAGGCCTTCTTCAGCCTGAAAGCTCCAATCATAACCACCTATCCTATCTTGAACAACCAAGGCATTAGTAGTAGATGTGTCCACTGGTGCATTCCTTATTGGAGCATCTCTATTTCTATTCCCCTTATTCCTTGGTGACCTACATTCTCTAGCAAAATGACCTCTCCTATGGTAGTTGTAGCATTCAACCTTTTTCCTATTAAAGCTAACAGTCTCTTTGTCATTTAAATCTATCTTCCTTCTTGTCTTCTTTATGAACCTCTTAACTCTCATGGTAAGCATTGCCACTTGCTATTTGAGATCTATTTCTTCAAGATCATCAGCATCAATTTGTTCCAAATCTTCATAGTCCAACTGTGGGGCATTAGATTGGTTAGCAAAGAAAGAAAACATGACATCATCAGCATATGATGTAGTAGAAGCTTGATCCTTAGAACTAGTAGTAGAAACACTATGAGCAGTATTAACTGTTTCATTAGTACTACTAGTGTTATCTAATGAAACAAAAGCCACATTCTAAGAATTTGAGATTGAACCTGATTTGCCTTTGATCCAGATTCATACACCTTCAGATTAATATATAAATCATCCATGCTTAATGTGTCTAGATCAGATTTGTTTCTCATGATTAAAGCAATATTGTTCCAAGCTGATGGTAAGCTTCTTAACAACTTCAGATTTGCATCCTTCTAAGAGATAACTTCACCCATGGATTTCAAGTTGACTAATAAGCTTTTGAAACCTATCATAGGTTTTATCCAGTCCTTCTTGACTTAATGCAACAAAGTTTTCATAATTCTGCTTGAGAATGGTCTTCTGCATCTTCTTTGATTCCTTGTTGCCTCCAAACCTATTCTTGATAGCTTCCCAAAAGGACTTTGCATCCTTGCATGCGTGAAACTTCAGTAGGTGCTCCTCAGGAATGGCTAGCATAAGAGTGCTTTTTGCATTTAGTTCATTTTTCCTTGCTAGCTTTTGTTCAGCAGTTTTAGGAGGAATAGGACCTTCAGCTCCAGTACTAGCTGATGCAACTGGTGAAACTAAATCAGCATTTACTTTTACCTCCTAAAGGGCATGATCAGTGAAAGTAAGGTATTGTTCCATCCTCATGCTCCATAGGTCATACTTCCTAGTTTTGAGTACTGCAAGTTTTAGTGCAGACACTATTTGGGTAGTTTCTAATTGTGACTCTATCTTTTCTTTTACTAACAGATCTTGAGTAGAGTTAGAGTTCTTCTTATTCAAAGTTTCTTAACAAACTCTGATACCACTTGTTGATCCCTTTTGAATAGATCTTGCTTAGCTTGTAAGAAGCTTAGTTGTGTTGGATAGATCCAAGACAACTATAATAGAAACTAAGATTGTGAATACTACAAACTATACAGAAACTAGTTTGTAATACTAAGAAGAATAATGAAACAGTAAAACAAGATCTTGCTAAACTTTTAATATATTGAACACAATCAAAGTTACAGAATAACCTTGAAACTATGAATACTAACTATGTGAAAATGATTTCTAGATCTATATCTCTAACTATGACTTAGGGTTTGTTTTATACACCAAGAAACCCTAATGGGCTTACAAAACGCGTCAAGTGATCAATGCATATCTATTCCTAATATATCTCATGCATATCACTTTAGCAGTACTAACTATATAACTAACAGTACTAACTATTATAACTAATAGTACTAATAAACTGACAGTACTAACACTTTGTACTGGCAGCACTAACTATTATACTAACAGTACTAATAACTTAGACTATTTTCTCTAATCTTTAGCAGCAGCACAAACTTGAACCAGCAGCATTGAGTTATAGAAGCCTCTAATTCCCAACACTTTTTCCTGAACTTTTGCACTTTTTAAAGCTGCAAGTGCTTGAGCCAAAGTAACTTCATCAACACTTAAATTCACATCTTTAGCAGCAACTACTTGTTCTGCAAACACCTCAACACCAGTCAAAGTACCTACATCAAACATCTTATTATCATCATTAACTAGGGCAATGTCTTCATCAGCATCAATATCATGAATCCTCCTCCCCTGTTTGGATGCATCCTCATCCAAATCTTCTTCATCTCCAGAGGATTCTACTCTTCTAGATAAACCAATCTGGTATAATCTTTTAAGCCCATGAGTTCTTGACTTATTCCTCCTCTCTAGCTTCTTAACTTTCCTTTTCAAACATGCAATCTCATTAGCTTGAGTAGTCTTTATAGTCTCCAAAGCAAGAACACTTGATTGTAAAGTTGTACATAATGTCATCAATTCCTGAAGTTTCAGACTATCCTCACCACTTCAAAGTGTCTTACCTCTTGCGAGCAGTAGATCATTGGAAAGTTTAGATACATTCTCAGACCTAGTCTGAGCAATTGTATCCCTCATGGTTTCTTGGCGCCTGGGACCACCACCTGAACTAGTTCCTGGGGAACTTGGTTCATTAGGTGTTGCCTTGGATTGGGTCTTATCTATGTTACCACTATCCTACTCTGCTTCTAAGCCAGCAGCAGTAGTGTAGCCCTCACCAAACTGGCATCCATCTCCTTATTGACAACCTCATCTAAAACATTATTACTAGGAACACTAGACTGAGGTACCTCAGTGTCCTTTCTCTTTGGCCTTCTTGATCTTTGTTTCTTTTGAGGTTGAGATGTTGATGGTTGAATAATGGTGGGTGTGTAATGGGGATCAGTTGGAATTTCTGAACCTTCACCCATTTCTTCTTGATCTTGTACCATCATTGTTTGGAATAAGGGTGTGTCCCTTCCAAAAAAACCATTTCCAACCTTTCTTATATTTCCAAATATCTTCTTAGTATGAGATGGTGAAATGTAAATTCTCTTGTGAGTAGGCATCCCTTCAAGTTGTTGATTCACAAACACTTGTACAAACCTTGGATACATTAAAAAAATTCCAAACACATTATCCAAGTTCTTCACCTTACTTTCAAATATGTACTTTGAAAAGTTAAACTTCTGGTTTGTAGCTAAACAGATAATTGCAGATGACATAGTGCTACTAAACTCATTCCATGCAGTAGTCTTAGAACTTAGGCACTGTAAAATAATATCATTAAAAAATTTCCATTGTGGGGAAAAGAATGCCTTATAGAAAGTAAGCTTCTGAGAAAGTTTTTCATACCCCATCAGTGTAAGCTGTTCAAAAATAGTAGCATTGGGTAGACAATCAACACCTTCAGCATTTTCTAATTGAAGATCTCTTCTTACAATCGAATCAGTAATGATGATCTTCTTTCCATCCACTAGGGCTTGTAACTGTACTTCCCCATTGACAGTTTTTGCCTTGATAGTAGCCTAGAATTGTTGAATGCATGAAGTGTATATTGTAGGATTAACGGTTAAAGCATACTTTATGGTGTGTGCATTAAGAAAATCTATAATCTGCTTAAACCCTTCACATTCAGCGGGTTTAGCCAAAAACGCGACCATATTGTGAGTATCAGCAAACTTTAGGGTCGTCATTGTGTTAGGTTTTGATGATGGATGATGAAATTGAGTTAGGGTTTGAGATTAGATAGTATTTGAAAGATTGAAATCGATTAAATGAATGAATGAAACCCTTAATCGAAGTATTTATGAAAATACCCTCAACAGCATTAACGTTCACCAGCAGTTGTAAGTTTATGCCTAGCAACATTAACTTTCAACAGCAGTAGTAAGTTATGCCTAGCAGCATTAACTTCCAACAGCAGTAATAAGTTATGCCTAGTAGCATTAACTTCCAACAACAGTAGTAAGTTTATGTCTAGCAGCATTAACTTCAATTCCAGTCCAAACACTATATTTGTTTTTAATATATTCATCTATCTTTCTGTTTTTCAACTCACCATTTCTCTCAATTCTTTTACTCACTAAATCACTCTATCTGTTATTATTTCACACAGCTCTCTTTCTGTTTTTATTCTCACTAATTCTCTCAATCCTTTTTCTCACCAAAACTCTCTTTCTATTTTTACTCCACACAGCTTTTCCATCATCAATCTAACACTTTTCTTTGATTTTTCTACAAAATGTTAGTCCAAAAACCAAGAAAACACAACACATAGCAATTCATAATAATCACAGTATTAATCACACTTAACAATATTAAGTATAACTAACAGTATTAACTCAGTATTACTATGTATAACTACCAGCACTAATTATACTTAACAGCAGAAACTTTTAATGACATGAATAACAATATAAATTCATACAAAACTCTACAAAAACATAAAGAGATAACAGACTTTAAGGATTTAACATTCCAATACTAGCAATCAAATATTGAAATATACTTACATCAAAAGCTTTTGTAAGCAAATCTGCAACATTCTTGTCAGTATGGATTTTGACCATTTGAATCAACTTCTTTTCATTGCAATCCCTAATAAAATGATGTCTGGTCTCTATATGCTTTGTTTTTTAATGAAAAACAGGATTTTAAATTATGCAAATAGTACTGTTATTGTCAATAAAGATCTTGGTATGCATAAAATTGTACCTATAATTAAGTAGTTGATTCTGAATCCAAAGCGCTTATCCACAGCAACTTGAAGCAGCCATATATTCAGCTTCTGTTGTGGAATCTCCAACCACTGTCTGTTTCTTGCACTGCCATGATATTAATCTACTTCCAACGAATTAACAACCTCCTGTTGTAGACTTCCTATCCAAGCTTGCTCCAGCATAATCACTATTAGTGTATGCAACCAAGTCAAAAGGAGAATCTTTTGGATACCAAAGGGCCAATTTTGGTTGACCTTTTAAGTACCTAAAAATCCTTTTCACAGCATGAAGATGTGAAACCTTTGGATTGACCTGGTATCTAGCATAGACACACACTGCAAACATGATGTCAGGTCTTGAAGATGTAAGATACATCAATGAACCAATCATTGACCTATATATATGAACATCCACTTCTTCACCATCTTCATCCTTGAGCAAAGGCTTTTGAGTTTCCATTGGTGTGCTTGCAGTATTGACTTCTGGAAACCCAAATTTCTTTAAAATTTCACCAACATATTTATCTTGACTAATAAATATCTCATCCTTCTTTTGCTGGACTTGTAATCCCAAAAAGAATGTACGTTCTCCTATAGAACTCATCTAAAATTTCTCATGCGTTAATTTCTCAAATGCAATGCATAACTTCTTATTTGTTGAACCAAAGATGATGTCATCCACATACACTTGAACTAGCAAAATATCACATTTGTGCCTTCTGATGAATAAGGTCTTGTTAATTTTCCCTCTTTTAAACCCATTGTCCAACAGATATGTTGACAAGGTTTCATGCTAGGCTTTAGGAGCTTGATGTAGTCCATTCAATGCTTTTTCAACCTTGTATACTCTATTAGGAATGTCTGGATCTTCAAATCCTGGTGGTTGACATACATACACCTCTTCTTTAATCTTCCCATAGAGAAAATCACTTTTTACATCCATTTGATACACCACAAAATCTTTAAATGAAGCATAAGCTAAAAATAGCCTTATAGCTTCAATTCTTGCAACAGGGGCAAAGACTTCATCATAGTCAATCCCTTCTTCTTGTGTGTACCCTTGAGCAACCAATCTTGCTTTATTTCTTATCACAATTCCCCTTTCATCCTTTTTATTCCTGAAAACCCATTTAGTGCCAATAGCCCTTTTTCCATTTGGTAAATCCACTAAAGTCCAAACTTCTTGTAGCTTGAATTGTAGAAGCTCTTCCTGCATAGCCTCTATCCAGCTTGGATCTTTCAATGCATGAATTACCTTTTTGGGTTCTTCTTGTGATAAAAAGCAAGCAAACAAGCAATTTTAAAGATCTTTATGGTTTGTTCTTTGTTTAAGAGTAGTACTAACAAACCCATATTCCTTCAAATTCTTTGACATATTTCTTGTTTGTGTAGCTGATTGCAAATCTCCAATCACTTGATTAAGAGGATGATCTTTATGAATTCTTGTAGTTGGATTAGGATTGACTTTGATTTTTATATCCAAATTATTCATGTTAGCCTTTGCACCATCATCTTGATCATGACTTGAGAGATCAAATATGCTATAAGCTTCCAAAGCAGACATATTTGGATCATCTAGAAGTTCAATGCTTGTTTTTCCACCAACAACATTAACTTCATTTATGCTAGCAGCATTAACATTGTTAGTTCTGTTAACATTATCATCCTTCTCTTGATTAATACATTCACTATCTTTTCTTGGATCTTTATCAACCTTCTTTTCATCATCACTTGAAGGTTTGGATCCATCATCTTGAGAACTCTTTGGATCTTAGGAAAATGGTGGATCAGCAGGCCATAATGGTAGCAAAATGTAATTTTTGACAGGTTCTGTCTCCTTTCTAGCTTGACCTACATTATCACTTGCTTTTGTACCTGCAATACCATTAGACTGTGTACCTGCTATAATTGGCTTATAATTCATTGTTCTTGTTAGTGCATTAATATTAAATAGCCAATGTGGTCCACTACCTACAACATTAGGTGTACTCTCACTAAACCTAATATGCAAGTTTTCTTCTACTATCCTTGTTCTACTATTGAATACTTTAAAGGCTTTACTATTCAAAGAGTATCTAACAAAGAAACCTTCATCAGCCTTACCATCAAATTTGCCTAAGTGATCTATGGTATTGAGAATGGTAACAGGACACCCAAATGGTCTCATAAAACTTAAAGTTGGTGTTCTACCATGAAAAAGTTCATATGGGGTCTTGTTATGAGGCTTAACTACTAACACTCTATTTTGCACATAGCAAGCAGTAATAACTACTTCTGTCCAAAAGGTAGTTGGTAACTTAGAATCAGCTAGCATAGTCCTAGTAGCCTCAATTAGTGTCCTATTCCTTCTCTCAGCAACTCCATTTTGTTAAGGAGTTCTAGCTACACTAAATTTTCTCAAAATACCCTTCTTTTCACAAAATTGATTCATTTCTTTGTTTTTGAACTCTGTCCCATTATCACTTCTAATCACCTTAACCTTTTGATCTACTAGATTTTCTATCCCAGTTATGAAAGACTTAAGAATGCCACTAGTCTCATCCTTAGTAGCTAGAAAGAAAACCTATGTAAATCTACTATAATCATCTGTGACAACTAGGCAATACATTTTCTTCATAAGGCTTTTTATAAATGTTGGACCAAACAAGTCCATATGCAACAAATGTAAAGGAAGACTGATTGAGTTCTCTGTTTTGGACTTACAAGAGGCTATGTGTTGCTTTCCCTTTTGACAAGCAACACAGGTTTTATCGTTTTCAAAAAGTTTAGAAGGTAAACCTCTTACAAGATTTCCCTTAACCAATTTATTCATGGTTTTAAAATTTAAGTGACCTAGCCTTCTTTGCCAAAGTTTAGATTCATCAGATGTGGCTTTTGCAAAGAGGCAAGTTAAACCTCTTTTAGGAACAATGTTCTTTAAATCAACACTATACATATTGTTCTTTCTAGGAACTCTAAGTAAAACTTGACTTTTATCAATTAACTTAAAGTTTAGAGATAAAACAATACATTCAGTGTCATTAAAAAGAACACTATTCTTTTTATCACACATTTGTGAGACACTAAAGAGATTAAACTTTAACTCTCTCACAAAATACACATTTTCAAAATCTAGATTACTAGTTTTAATGGTACATTTTTCTGTGATTTTCCCTCCTTTGGGGTTTCCTCCAAAAGCAACATATCCTTCATCAATTTCTTCATAGTCTGTAAGATAGGACATGTTCCCTGTCATGTGCCGTGAGCATCCACTATCAATCACTCCTTTATCTTGTAAATCCATTTGTAGATTGCCCTGCACATTAGAGAAGAAAATCAGTTTCTTTTGGGGACCCAAGCCATTACTGACTTGGATCTGCCTTGTGCATCAACATAATTAAACTTCTTTAGGGTGATTGATGTACTGTTGTGTTTAGAAACATGGTCTAAAACATTAGAATTTTCTTTCCAAACCCAACAAGCTAAGGCCTTAACAGCATTAACTACTGCTTTTGGCCTAACAGTATTAGCATTTTTATCCTTAACAGTATTAACCCTCTGATTAAAATTTCTATTTTTAAATGATGTATTCTTATGAATGGTCCTTTTAATAGTTAAATGTGTTGTTTTAGAAAGATATGACATTGGTCTAGCAGCATTCACTGTTGTTTTTGAGTGAGCAGTATTAACTTATCTAGAAGTATTAACTGATACTAAGCCAGACTTCATTAGTACTGCTCTTGGAACCATGTTCTTTTAAGGGCAGGGGTGAGTCTTTTGGCAAAATTCTGATGATTCACCCTTTTAGCATTGTTCCAAATAGGTTTTATCACCCTTTGATAATTACAATCAACCTGGAAGTGATCAAAACTTCCACACACATAACAAGCTTTGTTAAACATCTCAAAATTACTTCCTAGTCTCTGAGACATCATATTATTCCAGTTTCTTTGATTGCCTCTAGGAATATGAGTGTTTTGTCTATTTTGCTTAACATGATTAACAGTTTTCCTAGCAGTCTTTTCTTGCTGTTTAGGTTTGACAAACTTTATCTTAGCAAAACTAGACTTAACTATTTTCTTTTCAATCTTAGTTTAAGACACATTTTCTTCCTTACTATCTGACACCCAATCCTTAATAATTGGAGCACCATTATTCTTCATAACTGCTTTAGGCTTTGCTTCACTAGCCTTAGCTTTACTGTTCTTAACTATAGGCTTAATAACTACAGGCTCACTTGTAAACTCTTCTAAACCAGTAAATGACAAGTCAGGTGTAGAGGCATAAAATTTCCTGTATAGGGAGGTGGAACTGCATTATAGCCTAAACCTTTCTTGCAGTTATCTACAATCTGACTGTCTATTAGCTTATCTAAACTTTTAGATGCATTCTCAAATTTATTTACATTAAATTGAATTCCATCTTTTTCTTTTTGAGCTATTTCTAGCTTCTTCCTGAGCTCTCTGATAGCTATATCTTTATATTCAATTTCAAATTTTAAGACCTTTATATCTTGTGAATAAATAGACTCATTTGCCTTATAAACATCAAGTTTCTCGTCTACTGACTCTAATCCTGTCTTATAAGCTATAACTATTAACCCAGATTTCTTAAAATCTTTATGTAGTTGATCATATTGAGATTTAAGAGTTTTAACAGTTTCCAAGCAAGATTTTGAACAAGTAGAATCATTAGATACCTCATAATCAGAACTTGAAGATGAGTAAGCTATGAGTTTTAACAGTTTCCAAGCAAGCATTAGAAGTAGTTGTCTCTATTGGCACATTTCTTCTTGAGCTTTCCCTGTTCTTATTGTCTTGGTTTCTTGGAGCTTTGCACTCCCTGGCAAAGTGTCCCCTCTTGTGGCAGTTGTAGCACTCCACCTTGGACTTATCAAACCCAATGGTCTCATTACCATTAATAGTCACCTTCCTTCTAGTGTTCTTCAAGAACCTTCTTGCCCTTATAGTCAACATGGCTATCTGTCATCTCAAATCCATCTCTTCCAAGACATCTGGATGGAGTTGTTGTAAGTCCTCATTTGCAGGTTGAGGACTACTTGGTTGACTAGTAAAGAATGCACAGATCATAGCATTACTCAAGTTATCGACATTTGTTGGATTAGCAGCATTAGCTTGAGTGCTGGCAGCAAAAACTCCATGAGCAGTATTAACTACTTCATTAGTGCTGCCAGAGTTGTTAGAGGACACAAAAGCCATGTTTTGTGTGCTTATACTTGAGCTTGATGTCCATTTGACTTCTGGTTCATACACTTTGAGATTGTTGTAGAGATCATCCATGCTCATTGTCTTTAATTCAGGCTTATTCCTCCACACAACAGCATGTGTGTTCCATTCTGGTGACAAACTTCTTAATAACTTTTGGTTCATATCTTCTTATGAAAGCTTTTCACCCAAAATCTCCAGCTGACTCACAAGCTTTTGAAGCCTATCAAAAGTTTGATCAAGGGTCTCTGAGCTAGGAGCAGAGAAGTTTTCATACTGCTGCTTTAAAAGATTTCTTTGAGTTTTCTTTGTAGCAGCATTACCTCTAAATCTCTTTTCAATAGCTTCCAGCAGCGACTTCGCATTCTTGATTGAGTTAAACTTTAACTGATGTTCATTTGGAATGCCCATCTTCAAAGTGCTTCTGGCCTTTACTTCTAACCTCTTTTGAGCCTTTTCTTCAGTAGTTGTAGGAAGTATTACTTTCTCAACACCTTCTACAACTGTTGTTTTTGGTCCAGTGTTTCCATTCTTTATGACCTCTCATAGAGCATAGTCAATCATCTAAATGTACTGTTCTATTCTCATCCTCCATATCTCAAACTCACTAGGTTTGAGCATTGGAACCTTGGATGCAGCCACCATATGTGCAGATTCTGAATCCATATCTTCTAGCAAAGAGATCTTGTGTATTCAAACAGGTTCTTATTCAAAGCTTCTCAACAAGCTCTGATACCACTTGTTGATCCCACTTCAATAGATCTTAATTCCTTATGCTTGTTAAGGTTTTGTTATGCTAGATAAATCTAACACAACTATAGTAGAAACTTTGTTGAATATATTAAAATTATGCGGAATCTAATCTTTAATCAATAAGAAGAATTCTTAATGAAATAGTAACTCTATGAACACACAATTCAACAAATAATAAAATCTCCAATATTATTATTACAAATAATACGAATACTCTCCTAATATTAGGGTTACAAAACCTTAAAGCTATGATGATATCAAAACAAAAGACGATCTCAAACTCTATGCCCTAGGACCTCCTTTTATACACCAAGGAGTACTAGTCAATTTACAATATATTCCTAAAACATATAATATTCTCTATGATCTATTCTATAAATAACTAATACTTATCACGTAAGTAATCTTGATCTCCAATTAATCTTTATCCTTTCTTCTGTCTTTATCCATTCTCTTCTGACAGTAGAAACTCTTTCAACAGTCTTAATCTTTGAGCAGTTGTAACTTTTGTACTAGCAGCATTAACTTAGCACCAACAATAGTAACTTATACACCAGCAACATTAACTGTGTACAAGCAGTAGTAACTACTTAGAATATTTTCTTCAATCTTTACCAGTAGTACTAACTTTACACTAGCAGTACTAATATATACTAGCAGTAGTAACTATGAACTACCAATACTAACTTTATACTAGCAATGGTAACTGTGAACTACCAGTACTAACTTTATACTAGCAGCACTAACTACTTAGCATATTTTTCATTAAAGTTAATGAACAACACTAACTTTTGCTTAGCAGCAGGAACACAAACCTGAGCAGCAGTAACTCCAAGATCATCAAGAAGTCTTTTAATCCCAACATTCGAGTAGATCCTAAGGTTAGTTATCATGAAAGGGAAGTAAATGGTTGTTAAATAAAAAATCACAAAACAAATAGATTAAAGCCAACAAATAGGGTGCGGTTTCTAGTAACTTTCCTGACCGTTCCATGACAATGACTTGGACATATAAAATAACGTCTCAATCGTAAGATGACAATGGCAACCTAAGTTGGCATTCCCATAACGGTCAACTTTCCTTACATCCTGAACTTTACATACTTTACAAGATAAGTGGTGATATCGGCCACTTTTTACAATACTCTACATTTTTGACTTTTTGTACGTATCAACGAATAATCGATCCTTTCATACAATGTCTTCGGTATAGGCTCAATGAACCGACTATCTTTCTTTCATAATTTTTTTTGCAACAATACATCATAAATCTCGGTGTAATTTCACCGTCTTCACTATCATCATTTGTCCGGCAAATTTTTCCTTTGAACTTAACTTCTTCGGACATAATCCATAATCGTGAAAGTAGCAAAAATACACGAGCTACAAACATCCCCATTGCATTGTGCAATTTTCCCGACCATTACAAAGATAGAGAAATTTCACTTTGACGCAGGAACTACAAAACTTTACACGAAAGCAACTAGCAACATTGATTAAAATAGGCTTTAATCTACATGGTAGGCTAAGGTGTAAAGGTGAAATGAAACAATTTTTAATTGGTGTAGAAAAATAAAGGAATGGATCAGCAGGTTATTCTAGGGGTATCTTACTCTAAAAGTGAGAGTAAGCAAAAGGGTTACACAGGGGTTAACTAACCAATGTCGTTAGTTAATGTTACAACATGTAGGCTTTTTGGTTTAATTCTATAAATCTACCAGTTGAGCATGTTACTCCATCTAAATCTATAGTACTCGTCATTGAGGTCTCGGGTGATATATCAAGCCAAGTTCTAAAGTCCACTACATCACCGACACACTCATATTTTGTGGAATTTTTAGTAAGCAATTGGAAATGGATAGGCTTAATTCTTACAAATAGACATTAAGGGTTATAGTGCGTTAGGTAATGTAACTAGTAATTTTTCACAAAAAGCATGCTAAATTTTTTTTAAATTTATTCCATGTTAGCATTTTATTTGTGAAAATAAGGATAAGTATGTTCTAATTCTCCATCCCCCCACTTAAATTATACAACGTCCGTATTGTATAGATAAAACAGTTAAATAATAAGGGAAATAGAATTAGAACAAGGAAACTCCCCTGATAGTTTGCTCCGAATGGTTCTCCAATTTGAGTATTTGAGCAAAAAGGTGTGTTGAAGAGGGCTTTAGAATGCCCGTGAGACTTCAACACCTGGCAATTTCAGAGTATACCATTAATTCGAATTCTTTTGAGCAAGGTCCTGCATGAAAATTAGAAGACGTTCGTGCAATCTATACTTCCGCTATTCTGTAATACAAGCAAACAATTAAACACACAACTGTACAGGTTACAATACGTCGTATCCCAAACCTTAGGATACGCCGTATACCAAACCCTAGGATACACCGTATGTAAACCTGTGAAAACAATTAAATACTGGAAAATAAATACTGTAAATTAAATACTGGAATTTAAATACTCTGATAACGTCCCGGCATGCATACGCCATATCCAAAGGGGTTCGATACGCCGTATATCATGTCTGGGAAGACATACTCAACAATAAATTAAAATTCAAACAATTAAAGTGCAATAAACAATTTAAAAACAACTGGGTTGTCTCCCGAGAAGCACTTTTGTTTCAGCCGGTCGTCAAGTTCGACCTTTTTTCCTTCATCTCTTTACTCTTTATCAATTGATGCGTGTTATGGTCCATCCATGATCTTTTTTGTTGAAGTGGTCGTGGTAGATGCAAGACATGCTCCCTGGGTTTCTTTCCACAATGCTTATTTTACTTGGTTCAACAGCAACGAATTCTTCATCAAGACCCATCGAATATCGCATGACCGCGAATTCCTCATTTTTGCATAGCTCGTCTGGGTTGCTGATATCGTGATGAACGGGAACTGGTATCGGAGTATATTCCCTGTCGATAATTTCGTAGATATCTTTTCCATCTTGTGCATCCAAGTATGGCTTATAAAACGAATCAGAGCATGTCTTTTTATAATTTTCATCACGTGGTTCGTCGTCGAGGTCCCCAATCGTTACCTTAGTACGTTCATTCACGTAAAATTTCTATAACCCGTTTTGGGTGTTTTTATCAATTTCCTAATAGTTGTCAAATTTTAGTGCCAACCAATATAGAAATTCAAGGTAATCAGTTTCGTTGTCCAAGTTATCTGGCACTGGTATGTGCTTAATTACACATACCTTTTACCTTTAAAAACGACCCTAAACGACCAAAAACGCACATAAAATGCCATATATATGCTTGTTTTTGTATTTATATTGTGCAAGAAACGGATATCAGAGAAAAGGACAAAAATCGAAGCCAAAACAGACAAAACCGAGCACGGGAATAAAAAGAGCGTGATGAAGTCAAATTCAAAGTCAAAAAGTCAACAAAAGTTAAAGTCAAAGTCAACCCTGACAAAGTCAAAGTCAAAACCGAAGCTGACATTGAAGAAATACTTAATGGGCCAACCCACATCCATCTAATGGGCCGGGTCAGCCCATTAATGTATTAAATATACAAGATTTAAGCTCATTGGGCCTAATTTATAAAATCCCAATAAGACTTAATGGCTGTCAAGCCCATTATACCATCACAAGGACCATCCTTGCAAAACACCATATAACCATGAGGGGTCAAATCTGCCAAACCCTTAATCTTTTCACACCACAAGGATTTAACATGCAATATATATATATACGAGTTGAAGGGCCATTGTTGCCAATCTCCCAAACCGTCACCCCTGTCATTACCCAAATAGATATAAAAATAGGGCAATTCCCTTTCCCGCCCTTTTTCCCTATTCATGCTCCTTCAACCCCCTCCACCTCTACAGCTAGACAACAAAACTATCACCTCAACATCACCCCACACCCTACATGGGTCAATTGCCATGTTGGAAATCCCATGAAACCCCATTGGTAGATTAAAACGACAAGAAGATGAAGGGACCAGATCAATACCTTGGGCTCTACTCAAATTTAGATGGCTTGGATTGATTTGTGACTCACTCACACAGCAAACACACTCGTTTTTTCCCTCATAAAAGAAACACATCAGAGAGAGAGCAATGAAGGGAAGACCTAGAATCCTCATAAGCTTAGTATAAATATAAGTCTTGTAAGCCATAATGAGGCATCTAGTTTTAAGTAGTTTTAACCTAGTTAATATTCAGCTTGTTTTTATTTTATTATCTTTTAAAATTTTCAAGTATTGTAATCTCCTTTTAAGTTAATGAAAGTTTGAAGTTTTCTTTTAAAATCTGTCATTTAAGCTTACTTGTTGCTAAATATTGTGTTTTAAGCCCTAATATAAGTGTTTGAGTTATTAAAAACTTATATAAAAGCTCATTTCATTTTCTGTCATAAAAATCAAAAATCATAAAAAATCTAAAAATTTGTCAAGACCACAAAGGAGCATGGTAAATCTTGGATAGCCATGAGTTTAGAGCTTATGGTAAGCATTAGGGTTTGTTTTTAAGCTTTTGAAAGCTTATTTCATAGCCATAAGCTTGGACTCTTTGTAAGTTTTCTTTTTCCAAATTTTGCATTTTTACTATTCAAGTGCTTATTTTGTGCTTATTACTGCTTATATTGCTTATTTCTGACTTGTAATACTTATGTATGCTTTGTTGATGCTTATTTGTCCTTTGGTTATGATTTTACCTTATTCTGTCTTTTATATGCTTGAATCTGCCATTTTGCTTATTAGCCTATCTTAGTGCTTATTACCTGTTTAAATTTGCTTATTTATGCTTAATACGTTTGTATGCTTATCTGTCTTTAGACATCTTGGCTTAATTCTTTGAAATTCAGTTTAAAATTTGTTTTGAAAACCTTAAAGGGGTGTTTGGGATAACCTGTCAAAAAGGGTCATTTTGGGGTTAAAAACCATTTGGGTTAATTGACCAACCTTAACCAGCCTTTTTGAGTTAATCTTCATCTGTTTTCAAAAACTTTAAGGTTTTAAAGTGGTTTTCAAAGTTTTTCTTAAGTGTTGTTTAAAACTGTTGGTATAAAAACAGTTTCAAGAGCTTGTTTGATTAGGCCTTCTAAATCAGCTTGTTAGTCTTGTTTTAGTGTCTTCTGTAGTGTCAAAATAGAGTAGTTTAAGTGTCTTGTGTTTTACTCTTTGTTTGTTTTAACATCTGTCAAAGTCTTTTTAGTGTTCTTCTAGTCAAAAAGCTCCCTTTTGCATTTCAAAATACCAGATGTCTAAAAGTGTTTTTAGCATTTCAAACTTTGAGCATAAGCTCATTTAAAGACAAGCTAAATCTGCTTGAACTTGGTTTTTAATCTAGAGCTTATTTACATCTTATTTTGGAGGCTGCTTATTGCCATTTTTCTTTAAAAGAAACAAAAACAATTTAACCATGTGCAAACAGCTAACTTTATAGCCCTTCTTTGTTGCTCATTTTTGTTTCAGCCTTCAATCTTTTTGCTTTTCTAGGAAGCCCATAAGCTAATCTATAAGCTAGTTTAAGTTTCATACCCAAAGGATCCCTCTATGTGGCTTATTTTTAAGCTCCAAAAGTTGTCCCTAGGCCTAATTGTATGCAGTTTGTGACTTAAGTGCTTATTGCTTATCATGGCTTATTGGCTTGCATTTCTTTGCTTATTTTTGTTCTAGCTAGCTTATTAGGTTTATATAACAATATGTCTTTGCTTATTTCCATCTTACATTAGCTTATTTGTCACTTAATAGTTAGTCCTTTATGTCCTTAGTTTAAAAAAAAGTAGATTATGCCATCATTTTTCAGCTTAATTTGTGCTTGAATTAAAAAAGTTGTTTTTTAAAAGTATCTTATTTTTAAGTGTTTTACAAGGTTTTTTTTTTAAAAAAATAGATAGCAAAAAAAAGGGAAGCCCAAGGACTTAAACCCGGGTCCTCCCCTTTACCAACGTCATAAGCACATACTCTTCTACCATTATGCTTCAATAGCTCATCCGTCATATTTTGTAAACAATTTCCCTTTATCACTTCATTAGCCCATTAGCCATTTGATAAGCCGTAGCTTATTTTGGGCTTATCTTAGCTTATTTGTTTAGATGTGTAATTGAGCTTAATTTTCCTGTGTTCCCCATAGTATTTAGGATTTTGCTAAATTTTCCATAATTTTCCATCATTATTTGTTATTTTTCTTTTATTTTCGTAGATTAAATTTTTAAAAAGTAATTTAAAAATAGTAAATTAATTTTGAAAAATAGAAAAAATTAGTTTTTAGTCTTAGAATAAATATTTTTTGGTTTAGAAGCTTTAAAATTATTTTTACCGCTTTTAGATTTTAATTTCCATTTTTAGGTTTTTAAATTAATTTTAGAAAATAGATTTTTATTATAAAAAGTAATTAAAAATAGTTTTCTTAATTTTTATCATATTTTAGACTTTTCTAAGGTAGAAAATCATTTTTTGGAATTTTTAGGTATTTATTTTCTATTTTATAGGATTTTAAATAGATTAAATTAGTTTTTAATTCATAAAAAATTATTAAAAAACCAAAAAAATATAAATCTTTTTTAGAAAATTTTCTTTCATCATTTTAGAGGTTTACATGTAAAAATTTCTTGTGTGAGGTTTTATTTTGACTTAGTTGATATTTAGACGCGTTTTTAGGATTCTCGTTTTACGTTTTTAGTTTAAAGTTGTGTTGCCTTAATTGTTTTTAGTGTAGATTGCTTTAATTTCCCATAGAATTAGAAAACCAATCAAAAATCTTGTCCCATTCAAACATCAAATATCAAACTGACTCTCGACTTTCCAATTCACTCCTCGTTGGGGATAACGACCCGGGTATCAAGCTTCCTGGCTTACTATAATTAATTGAGATTTTTTATTCTCATTATTATATATTTATATATTTATATTTATATATAGTAAAGGGTTAAGAAATCAATTTTTGGTGCCGTTGCCGGGGAGGAGTGTAAGCGTTTGTCGTTTCAAAGTTTGACAATTTGTGCTTAGAAGATCCTTCCCCATGAAGTTATTTTTGCTATTAAAAATATAAAAATACAAAAATATTTTTCATTTTCTTTTTAGTATATATATAAAAAACAAGAAAAAAACCAAAAATATAAAAACATTATCAATTAAAAGAAATAAAAATCACAAGTTGGTAAAAGAACACCAACAAATAATACTTTCAATTAGAGTATTATCCATCAATAAGTTCCCGAACCAAAGAATCAAAAAAAACTTGCCTTTTGTGTCACTTGCGAGGTACGGTTCACCTTTGAAAGATAAAGAAACTCAAAAAGGGGTATAAGGCGGGTTGTTCCTAGGAACTACGACCCTAAAGGAGAATGATTTTTAATATCTTCGCGCTTTCCTACTCCTCCGCTCCTTTGTGCGTTTTTCTTTTCGAAGAGTTACCGAGAAGCTTGTTGATTATTAGGTTTAAGTTGTCTTATCTCGTTGTCCGTTATTAAAATAAATTATGAATTCATTGTTGATAAACCAAAAAGAACCAAAAAATTAGTGTAAATTTTCTTTTTATATTTTAGTGCATGCGAACTCGTTCTCAATCCCGTAATCTTAACCGTCAACAACAACAAGCCTCACCGGCTTTTGTTGAACCATTTGATCTTGAAGAACCTATTGAAAATCCCGATCCTCCCATAGTTACGATGGCCGATAATCGTACTATGGCTCAATTGCTCGAAACACCCACCGAGGGTTACGAGGGTGCCATCGTTGTTCTCGAAATCACCGCGGACAACTTTGAGCTTAAGCACGGTTTGCTTACCCTCGTTTAAAACAAACAATTCTTCGGACATGACAAAGAAGACCCTCATGCTCACATCAGTTATTTTAACAAGATCACTTCTATGATGAAGTTCCCGAACGTCTCGAGTACGTCGGTTAAATGCTTTTCCCATTTTCCCTTGAGGGGGCCACCCGGATTTGGCTTGAGAAAGAACCCCCTCGATCGACTCTTACATGGGATGATCTTGTTTCGAAATTCATCAACAAATTTTTCCCTCCCTCCAAGACAACAAATCTTCGAAATGAAATCACGAGATTTCAACAAAGATTTGATGAGACGTTTTATGAGGCATGGGACCGATTCAACGATCTTCTTCGGGCATGTCCACATCATGGATTTTCGGAATTCCATCAACTCGATACATTATACAATGCCTTAAACTCAAATGATCAAGATTCGTTGAATTCCGCCGCGGGTGGTAACTTTCTGGATAAAATACCCCGTGATTGCCTAAGAATCATTGAAAGCAAATCCAAAGTTCGTAATTCACGTAACAAGTCAGTTGTTGAAAAAGTGAGCTCTTCTACCCCCGGTATTTCTCCCGATGTTACCAAACTGAAAGATATGGTGAAAGCTTTACTTCTTGATAAGAAATCCCAAGCTCCCACTCCCGTGAAAGCGGTCGAGGAAAGTTGTGTTACTTGTGGTGGTGCTCATTCTTACCGAAATTGTCCCGCCACCAATGGCAACGTTTATCGTGACAATATTCAAGAGTACGTCTCTCAAGCCGCCGCAGCTAACTACAACCAAGGAAATACCGGTTACCGAGCCCCGATTGCTAATCAAATTCGACCTCCCGGTTTTCCTCCCGTTCAAAACAATCAAAACAATAATCAAAACCGTTACAACCAAAACCGGGGGAATAATTACAATCAAGGATCAACTTACCAACCCCCGGTTAACCAAGGACAAATTTATCGACCCTAGGTTATTCAACCTCCGGCTTACCAAGCTCCACCTTACCAAGCTCCGGCTCCTCAAACACAAGGTGTGACAAAGACCGATTTTGAAAGCTACGTCAAAGCCAATGATGCGGGGCATGTAGAAACATGCAAGACCAAAATCAAAACTTCAAAATCAATGACCAACTTTTAACGGACATGCTTCCAAATTCATGAATGCCAATAGCTGCTTCATCTTCAGGTTACGGGGTTCTCTACCGGGGTAACACCGTTACAAACCCGAAGGAAAGACTTGAAGGTAATTACTACCCGAAGCGGTGTTGGCTTATCAAAGGACCCACGATTCCTACTACTTCCCTATTCTCCTATAACTAGTGAACGTAATACCGAGGTGAAAAAGGACAGCGGTGCCTCTACAAATAACGGAAAGTACCAAAGGCGTCGAACCTCTGGTTGTCCAATTCTACCTCAGTACCAAATTCTGAGCCCGTTGTGCTCCCGTGCAACTGAAACCAACATTCCGTATCCTTCGAGGGCATAATTATGAAAGGCGTCGTGAAAATAGCTAACGACCAATTATTGAGAAATTCTACAAAATTCTTTAAAGATTGAGTTTTGAAATTAGCTTAACGGATGCTTATGATTCTTATAGCCTAAATTTGCTCTCTACTCTTAACAGCTTGGATCGAAACACAGAAAAGTTAAAGTTAAATGACTAGAACCGTCCGTTGAATGAGCATATGCTCGGCTGTCATCCCAATAAGTTACGCAGAAAACTTGGAGACCTCCGCAAGGTAACTCATACCGTGTGAATTTCCCGGAATGGAGGAGTGCATAGCCATGGCCGATGCTATGCGCTAGCATAAAACTCATGCCATTAATCCCATGTGGAAAAGACTTTCTCTTCCGGAACTCACCCTACTTGTATGACTCTTGAAACTAATGTACCGTTCGATCACTCACCGTCGTATCGCCGAAGTGTCTACATATATGTTAGGAAAGGTTCAGTATTCGGCAGACTTCGTAGTCGTAGACTTTGATGCAGAATCCCCGAGTTCCCAAATTTCACGGAGATCCTTCTTAAAGACCGACGTGCCTTGATTGAATGTTTAGAAAGAGAACAACATTTTCATGTTGGAAAAGAAGCCGTAACATTCAATCTTGATCAGACTTCGAGGTACTCCTCTAATTACGATGATATGATAGCGAACCAAATCGACGTCATTGAATTGGCTTGTGAAGAGTATTCTTAAGAAGTTCTCGGTTTCTCTGATGGGATCGCGAGTGGCAATCCCGCTCCTTACTATGACCCGGTCGTTTCTACCTCTTCTTCGACTCTCACTCCCTTCGGGGATAGTGATTTTCTTCTTCTTGAGGAAACCGATGCTTTCCTCGCTCTTGAAGATGATCCAACTTTACCGGAAGTTGATGAATCTTACTATACTGCGTGAGGGGATATTACTCTCAATCGTGAAAGCAATTCTTAATAGTGATCCTTCACCACCCCCTCCCAACCAAGGAAATTATTTGCCAGAAATTCAAAAAGAACTTAAAGTTTGTGAAGCTAAATCTTCAATTGATGAACCTCCCGAGTTGAAGCTCAAGTACTTTACCTCCTCATTCTCGAATACCATTTTTAGAGGTGACATCAAAGTTGCACGTACATAATTGCTAAGAGACTTTATATCATGGAGAAAAGCGCTCTCATAAATGGTTTGAAGTCACGCAGCCGAGCATCGCTTGGAAACTTTCCGACATAAAGGGTATTAAACCCGGAAATTTGTACTCACAAGATTTTCATAGGGGAAATGACTACAACCACAGTAGGATCCAACACCAAAGACGGGTGAATCCAAAGATCCATTGATGTTCAGATCAAAAGGATGTTGAAAAACTTCTTGATGCCGGATTAATTGACCCGATCCGATAGTCCTTGGGTAAACCTCGGTACATTGCGTACCGAAAAAACGGGTGGTTTTACCGTTTCGCAATGCTGAAAATGAATTGATCCCGACGCAGATTGGGTCACAGGGTGTCTTGTGAGCATTAACTACTCGTAAGTTTAAATGAAGCCACCCATAAGACCATTTTCCACTTCCTTTTATGGATCCAAATCTCAAGAGATTACGGAGAAACGAATTACTATTGTTTTCTCGAAGGTTTCTATCGTGTTACTTTTCAAATGTTCCCATCGATCCTAAACGATCAAGAAAAAGACAACATTCACTGTCCCTACTGAACATGGTCTCTCTATCGTCGCACTGCCATTGCGGCCCCTTAAGCAATGCACCGCATGTTCTAACAGAGTGTATTAGGCTATCCTTCATGACATGGTCGAAAAGACAGATGGAAGTCATTAGGACGACTTTTCGGTCTTGGCAATTCTTTCGAAATTGCCACTCATCGTTGGACAAGAAGCTTCAAAGGTGCGAGGACACCATCATTGTCTAAATTTGGAGAAAAGTTATTCATGGATCAAAGAAGGCATTTGTCCTCGGCCACTAAGATTTTCAAAGAACGCGAAAATTGAGGTCGATAAAGCCAAAGTCGATGTGATTGCTAAATTACCTCATCCCCCACTCGTCAAGTGTTCCGAAGTTTTCTTGGGCACAGCCGGTTTTTACCGACGTTTCATACAAGACTTCTCAAAAATATCCCCGTCCAATGACCACATGCACGAAAAGCAATACTCCTATTTTTTCTTTCAAAAGAGTGATAACGAATCCTTTAATACACTTAAAAGAAATATGACCGAGGCTCCAATTTTGATTGCTACCCCGACTGGGACTTGCCACTTCCGAACTCATGTGTTGATGCAAGCGACTTTGGCAATAGGGCAGTCCTAGGGCAATGAAAAAACAAACATATCCGAACCAATTCACTTATGCCAGAAAACAAGTGACCGAAGCTCAAGCACACATACACTAGCGACCGAAAAAGAATTGCATGCACATAGTGTGAACGCTTTTGAGAAGTTCCGGTCCAATCTCGTTTTTTCCAAGAGCATAGTGTATACTGACTAATCTGCTATAAGTATCTCTCGCTAAAAAGGATGCTAGAGGCCAAGACTAATGCGTTGATCCTTTTGCCCAAGAATTCGAGTGATATCATCGCGAACAAAAAACGAAGCAGAAAAACTGGCCAGCCGATCAACTTTCTAGACTTGAGAACCCTCATCAAGATAAATTCAATAACAAGGTAAATTCACGAAAACATTTCCCTCAGAAACACTTGGATCGTGTTTGCTCTTCGTTTTATAGTACGCCCATGGTTTGCAGATTTCGCAAACTACCATGCGGGGAATTTCATTGTCAAGGGAATGTCATCCCAGCAGAAAAACAAGTTTTTCAAAGATGTCAAACACTACTCTGGACGTTCCCCTTCTGTCAAAAATATGTGCGGTCAAGTTATCGGTCGATGTGTTCACGCAAAGGAAATCTCTTGACATCCTCGAAGCTTACCACAATGGACCCACCAGGACAACATGGTGCAAATCTCACTGGCAGAAAAGGTCTTTGATACCGGTTTCCTTTGGCCTACTATTTACAAATAATGCACACGAGTTGAGTTAAAAATTGCGACTCTTGCATCACAAGGAAAAATTCACAAAGGTATGAGATGCCTAAAATTCCATCCAAGATTTGTAAAATTTTTGACGTTTGGGCATTGATTTCATGGGCCATTCGCGTCTCATGAGGGAACAAATATATACTCGTGGCGGTCGACTACTTGTCAAAATGGGTTAAAGCGAAAGCGCTCCCCACCAACGACGCTCGAGTTGTTTGCAAGTTTCTTAAATCTCTCTTCGCCAGATTTGGTGCCCCTCGTGCTATCATAAGTGATCACGGAACCCTTTTGCACAGAAACAGGTTTACAAAGGTCATCTAAATCCGGATATTACTCACTGTCTCTCTACCGCATATCACCCCCAAACCAGTGGGTAAGTTGAGGTTTCCAATCGTGGCTTGAAACAAATTCTTGAAAGGACCGTAGGCGAAAACCGTGCCTCTTGGTCGGACAAGCTAGATGATGCACTTTGGGCCTTCCGTACAGCTTACAAAACACCCATCGGGTGTACTCCTTACAAGCTTATGTATGGAAAGGCATGTCATCTACCGATTGAGCTCGAGCACAAAGCTTATTAGGCCTTGAAACATGCAAACTTTGACCTCAAGACCGCGGGTGATCACCGCAAAGTTCAACTCAATGAACTAAATGAACTTCGTGATCAGGCCTATGAGAACTCTTTGATCTACAAAGATAAGACAAAGAGGACCCACGAGTTAAATCCCGTTGGTCTGGACCATTCACCATCACAAAAGTTTGTTGTTTGGACCATTCACCACTCAATGAACTAAATAAACTTCTAGATTGAAGCTCTTCTCGGGTATACTTAAATCCCATTGGTCTGGACCATTCACCATCACCAAAGTTTTTCCGTATGGCACCATCGAGTTATCCCAAAACTCCGGGC
>BQNB010031904.1:10000-45897 GCA_026074375.1 Tanacetum coccineum | reverse complement strand
AGAACATTTACTGGGCAGATGGCGGTGATATGGTGGCAATTGCCAGTGATTCTTCATTCCACATACTACAGTACAACGTAAGATCGTAATTTATACACACACACACACACACATTTACACATTTATTTTAGTCTTACAACCATAACAGTTTATAATTGGGCTTTCCTTTTCTAAGTATGGTTTTATAAAAAAGATTGATTATTTTGGTCATATTGCAGCGTGATGTAGTGTCAGCACATTTAGATAGTGGAAAATCCGTAGACGAGGACGGTATTGAAGACTCATTTCAAATTCTCTCTGAAGTCAGTGAAAGAGTCAGAACTGGATTGTGGGTTGGAGATTGTTTCATTTACAATAACTCTTCATGGCGACTCAATTACTGTGTTGGTGGTGAGGTAAAATTTGTCATAATACCTTTAGACATGGTCAGTTTTTGTTCAATGTCATATGTCTGTATTTGATGTGCTGTCTTTGTAGGTAACCACAATGTTTCATTTGGACCGACCAATGTATCTTCTAGGATATCTAGCAAATCAAAGCAAGGTTTATCTCATTGACAAGGAATTCAAGTGAGTAGGCTTGGTGCCCATATTTTTGGATATCTATAACTTTTATATAATTCTGTTCTAACATTCTTTTGGTGTCTTCTACTTTAGTGTCATTGGATACACTTTGCTGCTCACGTTGATCGAGTATAAGACGCTTGTGATGCGTGGAGACCTAGAACGAGCTAGTGCTATATTGCCTTCAATTCCAAAGGAGCACCATAATAGGTATAATTCATATATGATATATCTTATTCTATATTTTTATGTAAGAGGTTGACCTTATTTTATTTTTTAGTACTTCTTTGTTATCTTAATCTGACGTATGACTTATTTGATAGTGTTGCTCACTTTTTGGAATCACGAGGAATGATTGAGGAGGCCTTAGAAGTTGCTACAGATCCCGATTATAGATTTGATCTTGCCATCCAGCTTGGTAAACTAGAGATTGCAAAGGTAATTGCACAAACCTTGAATAAGCAAGACACATTAACTATATTTGACTGCTTAAAGAGAGAATCTAAGCAACCTTTCTTATGAATCATGTTTTTGGATATATAGGATATTGCCCTAGTAGCACAAAGCGAGTCTAAGTGGAAGCAGCTGGGCGAATTAGCTATGTCTACTGGACTGGTATGTTTGGTTTTTACTATTTATTGTTCCCCTTTCACAGAAAGGCGCACAGTTATAATTTTGCAATTTAGATAAATAACTTCAGATTAATGCAGTATATTATGTTCGAGAATGCAAATTCATTCTTGGTTTGGCACCTCTAGTGAAATTTAGATGAAATTGGGGATCTTACAGCTCTTTTATATAACCACTGATTAACGATATCAACAAGTTGCAGTTGGACATGGCTGAAGATTGTTTGAAGCATGCAAACGATTTAAGTGGTCTGCTGCTACTTTATTCTTCTTTGGGGGACGCTGAAGGGATAGCAAATCTTGCATCTCTTGCAAAAGAGAATGGAAAAAACAATGTTGCTTTTGCTTGTCTGTTTATGCTCGGTAAATTGGAAGATTGTCTGCAGTTGTTGGTTGACAGGTTAGTCTGAATTTTATACATCAATCCAGCTTGAAATCAAAGTTGGGCATGATATGCAATTTCTCTTTTTCTATGTCTCAGCAATCGAATACCTGAGGCTGCTCTGATGGCGCGGTCTTATCTTCCAAGCAAGGTTTCAGAAATTGTTGCACTTTGGAGAAAAGACCTTAACAAGGTTAATTCTTTACTACTCTTTTAGTGTTTAAACTACTGGTGATTTGCATATCAATCTAACTCAAGTTAGATGGTACGGATGACACGTCTCTCATCTACTTTTGTTCTATGCGCGGCAAAAGTGTCCAAAAGCCTAAAAGATCTGCATCTTATACTTTGCTACAGCACTTGTATATTACCTGAGTATGTGCATGACAGAATACGATAATTCTGTAACTGGGCTGACGTGTTTGAAATGCAGGTTAACCAAAAAGCAGCAGAATCTTTAGCTGATCCTGAAGAGTACTCAAATATGTTTGAGGACTGGCAAATTGCACTTGAAGTGGAAGCAAGAGCTGCAGAGACCAGGTTCTCCTGCTTATCTATGACTCTATACTTCAATAGTGCATATAAGGGGATGCAAATGAGTGGGTTGGGCAGTTTGGTGGTTTGAGTAATTTTGGGTACATGTCAAAGCTGGTTGGGTTGGGTACTTGCGTTATGTTAACTTATAAATAATTAGTGTGAATTTGATTACAAAGTTTGTAGGATCATCTAATTCTTGAAATTAATTTACAGGGTTTTTTGTATTTAAAATACCGTGTGGCTTCCGTTCAACCCATTTTCTTTTAAGCTGTTTTTTGTTTGTACCCATTTGACGTTAGAGATCAATCATAACCCGAATTGGCCTCTTCATAAGTTAACGGGTCATAATTTGTTGAAGACTAGTTTAACTTTGTAGTTTTGTATGGACCCTTTGAAAATATATATGGTATTAACTCGTTCTTCAAATAATGTAGGGTTAATTATCCTCCGGCTACAGAGTATGTAAACTATGTTGATCGATCACACGTCAACCTAGTAGAGGTCTTCAAACACATGCAACTAGACGATGAGGAGCCACATGAAAACGGAGAGTTGGATCATGAGGTAAGTTTCTTTCTTTCTTCTATGCTTGATGCAATGTATGATCAAGTTATTTTCTTTATGAATTTATCTAGCTGTTTATTATTCAAAAAGTTTTTATTAGTCTTCCCTGCTTTTTTTGGTTGGTGAGTGGTGGTCTGACAAACAGGTCAGTTTCACCAGTGAAGCTGTGATAACTAAACATTTGGGTTTGAATTTAAAAATTAGTATGTGCGATAATTGTCCAAATTTTCTACGATTTTCTGTGAAATAAACTAGTTATAGAAAATGCCTTTTATTTTCCAATCCAAGTAGACCCGGAACACTTTTTTTCCATATTCTAAAGGGGGACTTAGAAAGTTAGTGTGCCAAATTAGATTACAAAAACATAAAGTTTCAGTAATAATTTAATTTTATACTCTAATAAAGTAACTTTTTGAGGTTTTATGCATTAAAATTACACTTTAGGCGTCTGTCAACCCTTTTTTTACTCATTTGATTCATTTTCACTGTTTCCTTGTAAGCAATATTTTTTGATATTTCACAAGTTTGATCCGTTAGATAAAATATAACACAAGGCCCAATTATACGTAAACGAGTCAAAATTGCAATTTCTTAAAAAATGGGATGTTTCTGTAATAAAACAGTTGCGTTTCTTAATACTGACTTTTGACATGTAATATTTTCTGGTAATTACAGGATGTTGAAGAAAACGGAAATGAAGGGGAATTTGTTGATGAACAAGAAGTGAGTCACGAAGAAAGCCCAGAAGAAGATGCTGCTACGATGGATAATGATTCTTCAGAAGGTGCTGTACTCGTCAACGGTAGTGAGGCTGAAGAAGAAGAGTGGGGTACGAATAATGCAGGAAATCCGTCAGCCTAAAAGCAATTGGTTGGGGCAGTGTGATTCCTAATTTTATTGCTGGTGATTAATTGAATTTCTCTTAAAAGACATGTTTGACTCCCATGCAAATCCAACCTTTGCCCCTTTTATTAAATAACTTATACTGCATATATTGGCGCTGCTGTCCAAATGTTTAGGGTTAGTTTCCATTTGAGTCAACTATACAAATCTGAATTTTGGTTGGTCGGGCAGGTTTTGGGTAATGGTCAAAATGGCTTCAGGTAAAATTTGCGGATAATATTCCCACCTCTGTCTAGTCAGCACCTACAAATGCACAACATATCATTTTGTTAAAAGACAGAAATACAGGTCACCACTGGGTGTACACACATGCTATATGTGCCTGTGCGCGCCACGTGATAAAGTTTGATATACATTTGTGTTGCAATATAAGTCTATAGTCATGATTTTTTCCAGCAATAGAAGCACGTTTATTGAAGTTGTATCAAAATCAGGGTATCATCACATGCTGCTTTATAAGGAATGCATTTTCTCGACTTAAATGCGTATAGAATTGTATGTTAGGGGTTGAAATCTCTTTTCTCATAGAAAATTTGAAGGGCTGGTTAGTGTTAATTGTTATTTATTTTCTCTTGTCTGATTTCATCTTACCATCTTATTTTTTTAATGGCAGTGCTTACACCACGTCACCAAGTTGACGAAGACGCTTCTAGCTTTGCGTAACTCCTTCAGGTAGGATTTAAATTTCTTATTGTACTAGTCAGCTTCCATTCTTACGTGAAATTTTCTCTTTAGTTTTTACGGCTAATATGAGAAGAAAATGAAGGTAGAGTTAGACGTTCATATCCCCCAACTCAACCTAACCTGACCTGTCCTTTCAACCCGTAATATAATAAGGAAGTCATGTCCGCCAACTCGACCCATTCATGTGCAAACCTACCCTATTGATCCTTTTATGTACAATACTGTCATGTCTATAGCAAGTATGGGTGATAAACGACGGCTTGCGTTAGGTTGCCTTTCTCTAATTTTTTTTTGTCACAATGAGGAAATTGATGTAAATGCTGGTACATGGCTAATGAAACTTGTATTAATAGCTCAACTATTTTTCATCATGTAGGGTTGCGTTTTGCCTTTGTGTATTCAGTTTTATCTTCTGTCCAAATATTAAATTTACCATGACTTAATTTGGTATATTAATTTGCTTTTTTTCTTATTCAGGTACTTGGTGGTGGTGTAATTTTGTAAGGGCTTCCATTTTGTATTTTGGAAACATATGATATGATATACCTTGAGTTTAGTAGTCGAGTTTAGTTACTCTCTAGGCACTCCATATATCGATATATTCTTTTTGAGGGGATGATTTCTATCCTTCAAATCATTTTACGTGTCATTGTGAATGTATAAAACGACTATAGTCTGTAGGGGTGCGAGGTGACTACAATTATATAGCTGCTTTCGTCTAATTTGTAATGTTGATTTACACTGTATTAGGATTCTGGGTTGATGAATGTTCTCTATTTTTTATTTTCTATCGTTTGATTATTTGGAAGTTGTTTTCTATTAATTTATAGAAATCTGATACCTTCGCTTCTAAAACAAAGGGTATAACATGTCGTGGCAGAAGGAATCTTGGTTCTCGAGTGGGTTAACTTATCTACCCTTTCCGATCATCTCCATAAGCTCATTACCTAAGGATGCACATAAAGTACGTGTCGACATAAACCTAAGGATGCGCAAAAAGTACGGTGTTAACATAAAGCTAAGACATGGGTTTTACAATAAATGCAAATATTTCTCACAAACGTTTTTTCAAATAACATTAAACCAATATTAGTACAATACTTAAGTTATAAGTAACCAATCTAGACTTAACAGTGGAGTCTAAAATGTTACTTAATACACTTAGCTAGGGATCTCAAGCTTTGTAGCACTCGAGGTTTTCGTACCGCCACCCTGGGGCATATACGGTGTACTCGTACTTCCACCTTGGGGCATATACGGTTCAACTATCGTACCACTTGAGGTACTCGTGCTGCCACGTCGGGGCATTTACGTATAAACAATATGCATCAACAATAATAGATAACAACTTTGACAAAATTATGTGATCAACAAATCAAGCTTTTAAGTATTAAAACAACTTTATCTTTGCATTCCCGTTTGTAAATTCACTGTGCACTCACCTTAAGGTCGTCCAGCTAATAACTCATATATTGTCCACACGACTCTTTTTTATCAACTATACAATCTAGTGTTCATATAGAGGGTCTTTTGGAGAATAACCAGGGTTCGAATATAATTCTTGGCTAATTAGGTCGCCAGGACAGAAGCTCATTGCATGAAATCGGGTCCGTGGAAAAAGGTCCGGTTGACATCAAAAGATACATGAGATTAAGATGTTCTTATCAATTTACCAACCTTACCAACACTTAACAAAACAACATCTCATTTTAACCACCATTCTTACCTTGTTATAAAAACATAGATGAAATTCTCCCAAACAATGCATTGCACCGATTAATCCGAGTTACGGTTGATTTCATATGAATTAAAACAACTCGAAATCGAATATGACCTTAAGAAGCACATTTCATAAATCAACTAAGTTGAAATAGATCAAAAATATTTATAGTATAGTATACTATAAGACATTATCCGAGTTTGAGCTCGAGGAGTCGAGGCTTGATAAACTCCTACTATTATTTCGAGCTTGTTATTTAGCCTCGAGATGAAACAAGCTCAAGTTACTTGATAAAAACTTGACTTGTTTCCGCAGTCATTTTGTAAATCTAAATTCATGTAAAGTGCAAAATCCAAATAACCCTACAAAAAAGGTAAAATAAAAAAGTTACTACCTAAATTAACGGCTAAACATTTTCAAGGTATTATTATCCTTTCAGTTATTCGTATAATAAATCTCTTGTTATGCATTTCTTATGCATTAGGTTAGTTTTTATGTTATTACATTACATATACATGCAGGTAATCATGTTAACCTTCAATTATTTTGTTACTAGTTTTTATATAATTTGGTGCTTTTTGATGTTGTGGTTGTCTAGTTAATGTAAAGCATGTCTAAATATTTAGTTTAGACAAGGATTTTGGTTTCGAAAACTAGATTTCGATAAGGTTCGGACGAGAATATGAGATGTTTGAGGATTTCCATTCCTATTGGAGCCTTATGGCATTCGGAATAATAGTTTCTAATCATAGTTTGCACATACGTGCGTAAACAAATAGGCGTTTAGTGCTCTTAAGGTTACCCGGGGAATTCAAGCCTTTTTTGGGTTTCATGTACGCGGCGGCATTGCATAAGACTTTGACTCTTTACCGATAGGTCCCTTGGAGATGGTTATGTCAATCAAACATTGTAAATTGTAATATAACGGTAATCCATTAGCTTGTTCTTGTCGTTCCGTCCAACAAACAAAATGAGAGTTTTTAGCTGCTAAATGACCTAGTGAGGTAAAGGGTTTGGAAATGGTCACAAGAATACCCCGGTTAGGCCACGTACATCGAGTCAAAATCTTGCTCTCCTCGGGTAATGCTTAACCAAATAGGCGTTTAGTGCTCTATAGGTAATGGGATAGACGCATAAGTGTGTGTCTCGGATTTTATAGGTTTAAATAGGGCTTTTTGATTTTATTGTTCTGTTTAGCTAAATGGCGCGCCTGCAGACGCTTGTTTTGAACCTTCCTTTTTCTATGTATTTCTTGCAGAATCACCTTTTTGCTTCAATCGAGACGCCCATCATCAAAAGCTGTTCATAATCTTGTAATGGGGGATGCAGAGAACACGTTTCAACCCTCTAAAAAAAGAGCTGCCGGGAGGGAGTTATCACGAGACAACCCTGGTCTTGATGATGCAGAAGAGGTTCCAGGCCAAGAAACCGGCACATTTAAAAGGGCAAGTGAGGAAGTAGTAGCAAACCGAAGAATCGTGAAAGTCAAACGCAGTCAACCATCTTCAACCCCTTCATCTAATCCTTTTGCAGCGATTCGTTTGGTACCTCCTGCAGATTCCACTTCTGAACAGGCGGCATCACCAAGTAGCGTAAATAAGGCTGAGCTTGCACAAAATGCAGAGGAGGTAAGAAAACCCGAAGCAACGGATTCTGTAGCTGAGAAAGAGAATGATGAAAGCAAAGACGCCTCAGAGGGAAAAGACGAAAGTACCCCTGCACCCGCATCTGTTAACTCATTCCAACAGCTTTCAAGTAGCCAAAATGCTTTTACGGGACTTGTTGGGACAGGGTTTTCAAGTTCAACCTTTTCATTTGGCTCAATCCAAAAAACCGAGAACCTCCCTACTTTCCCTTCTTTCAGTTTTGGTACCAACGGAAACACATCATTATTCAGCAAACCTGATAAAACCGAACGATGCAAAATACCTTCTATGCATGAGGTTCAAGTCGAGACTGGTGAAGAAAATGATACAACTGTTTTTACAGCCGATTCTGCACTTTTCAAGTTTATAGACGGCGTGTGGAAAGAGCGTGGCAAAGGAGAACTAAAAGTTAACATTTCAAAATCCGGAAGTAAAAAAGCTAGACTTGTGATGAGAGCAAGAGGGAATTACAGACTAATTCTTAATGCCAATATATATCCCGACATGAAGCTGACAAACATGGAGAAAAAAGGTATCACATTTGCGTGTTTAAGCAGTACAAGTGACGGAAAAGATGGTCTCTCGACGTTTGCTTTGAAGTTCAGAGATGCATCAATTGTTGACAAGTTTCGATCAGTTGTCATGGCACATGCTGCTGCACCATCTTTGAAGACACCCGAAAATTCTCCAAAAGCATCGGATGAGTAGCCTCATATCTAAAGTCGAGTCTTAGTTCCCATTGTAGTAGAGTCTTAATCATATCATATCCATTTCTTGTTATCTGGATACGCATCTGGCTCTTCAAATATTATGAATGGTTTTGTCTACCGTTTTGTCTACGATTTTGGCTAGATTAGTTCGAGTCTGTTAATCTGTTATAGGTTTATATATGTGTTGAAAGAAACAATAGTCGACTCGAGTTATGAATACAGTAAGATTTATTGGTAAAGCGATATCGACTTGTTACCTAATGCTGCCATAATCGTCTCCACTAAGGTAATATCTAGACCGCTGGGGCTTGTTTTGGTGGTATCACTCCCCTACCGCGAACGTCTAGTCAGGGACGAAGCGTAATATTAATTTCTAGTCTCAGGGGGGCAAAGTGTGAAAAAGAAAATACTTGCACTAACTAATGAAACAAATTACACCGAGCATAAAAGTGTATGTTCGGCAAAAGAGACGAGAGCATATATAATAAGCCGAAAGCTGTAGCTTATGTTTTTATAAAGTTGTTTGGCGAATTAGTTGGAGCTGAAACTTGTAAAATCTCTTAAAAGTACATCAAATTAAGTTCATATATATTTACAAATTTTGTTTGATAATCCGTTATATAATAAATGATATTTAATTAATTTAACTAACTATAAGCCATCGTAAGCTCGTTTTAATTAGCTTGGTCTTATAGCTTATAAAATGTTTCATAAGCCTGTGTGACAAACAAAACCTATTTTATAAGCTAACTTATTTTAGCAACTTAAGCCTTTATAAATCTTTTTAAGCCTTCGCCAAACAAAACCAAAATTTTAGAGAGGAAATGACCCACCCTTACCTTTATAAATTTTTATTTTTACCTTCAGTAAGTTAGTTAACCAGTCATGAAAGGTTTTAAAAAAATAGTTCATGAACTCAATCTTAAATCGTCATTAAAGATTACCAAATACCCGGACAGAAGAGATGCACGGGGCAAGTCTCCTCACTGACCTAAACCGTTTAACGAAGTTAATATCTTGATATAATAACATGTCATAAGGGAGACACTTATAAAAATAGGGCAGGGGGTTTCGGTTACTTGCCCACCTAACAAAAAAAAATTTGTAGTGTTAATTTATTAAATTTATAGTTTATTTTTTGTAATAGCTTCCTATACCAGGCAAAATTTGTGTGTAAGTTTTTTATTTATTTACTCCTTCAAACATAACTTTTTGTTCCGTCCGTCTCTCATTAAAAACGGTCATTGGTTATAAGCTTAAAAAGGTTTATTATGTTTAACGATTCATTCCCTTTTATAGTAGTTTACATTATGACGTACTAGCAGGGTACCCGCGCGATGCAGCGGCGGGTACCCTGTAATCAAAAGTTTTAGCAAGCAATATTTTTTGATTACATGTTTTTTCGTGATAACAACTTTACGCGTGACGAAAATTTTAGGGAATAACTTTATCGGACACCAATTCATATTAAAATGTTATGTACATGTGCATCAAGATGTAATGACGATACGAAAACGGTAGTAAGTAATATTACGATGTTGCAATAATTAGCGGTGAAAGGTACTTGTAATGAAAACGGTAGCGAGCAATAAAGTGGACCAAATTCTGAGCTCATATTTTATTTATTGGTTCACAAATTCATCATACGAATTATGCATGACAACTCTAATTTTTCTTCTCTTTACAAATTCATCATCCACAACTTTTATCTCTTTTTTTTCTTTATTTTACAAATTCATCTCAATCCCGGTCCATATTTCAATAACGTTACACGAAACACTTAATCACAATATCTATATAACAATGTGCCGCAATAAAATTTCGTCGCTATGCACGGGTACACGTCTAGTTTATGTAACTTGCAAAAACTTGAATAGAGTAGCAGTTTGTGAATTATATTTTTCAAAAAAGTAACTTAAACGAAAAAGTTTGTGAATAATATCTTTGAAAAGAAAAAGAAAAAAAAAATCAGTTTTTTGCATTTTTAGTTTTAATTTCGATAATCAGATCATTGATGAAACGCCGTATTAAAAAATTCACTTATGCAAACAACTCTTTAATATTAGTAGTGGGATGATTATAATGACAACATTCAATTCAAGTTTTGTAACCGACGCGCTATATTAACTTTTACAATGTGAATATAATTGTGTATTACTTAAAGAAATTTTTTGTAATTAATAGGAGAGAGGTGTACCATAGACTTTATAAGTTATATAAGTTAAGATTAAGTTTTGTGTATTTAAGAGTTGTACTACAAACTTTAAAATTTGTATTACTTAAAATGTTGTATGCATTTAATGAGGAGGGAGATATGTTTTTGCTTTATATGTAGCAATGAAATGATGTTGTACATCATGCATTAAAATTTGTATTACTTAAAAAATGTGCATTTAATGAAAAGAAATGAATGTGTGCAGAATTTTGATCTTTGAATAAGATGTTATACATCATGCATTAAATTTTGTATTACTTAAAAAAATTGCATTGCATTTAATGAAGAGAATTGGTCTAAAATATTTTATATTAGTTGAAAGTTAGAAATCTGAAAGTCAACATATATAAACTTTTGTATTGTTACATCAGTATGCATATGTCATCTTTATTTTGACAAAATTTTCAAATCACACCTGGTCAAAAAGCAAACAAGTGATCACCCAAATTTTTTTTAGTACAATTACTTTTTTTCTTTTGATGATAAAATGCAATTGACAATTGAGTTGCTTTATAAACTAGCAAAAACTCTTTGGAGTGGCTTTTAAGGGGTATGTAAAAACCAACTAAAGACTCTTGGATGTTTAGCTTATGGGTTTGGAACTAAAAGAATGGTTATTATACTGTTATTCAATATGAATGTTTGGTTAGTGGGTTTCAATTATAAAGATAGGTATGATACACGTAAAACTAGACATAATATAAAACCATTAAGGGTGGTGAGTTTACAAAAAATGAAAAATCATACCCATCGTGATACCTATAGTGATTTTCATGACAAATCAAACACCCTCATAGTAAGGTGCAGTTAAATTATACGCATGTTATAAGGCCATTTTGGCACATATAGCACCTTTATGAAAATTATGTCATACCGTCTCAAGATGTTAGGTACCATAGTAATGGGGATGACATTTGTCATAAAGTTATTTTTTTTTTGAGCGAGTGAAGTATTTTTGGTGGTGTCTTATAGGAGTTTTATTCGAGAGGGTGTTTATGTCATAGGAGTGTTATATGTCACATAGTGACGTGACGACGGCTATAAAACTTATATAGTGCAAGCGCACCCAACACTCTAAGGTTGGACACAATGAGATGAAGTTGGTCGGATAGTGACTGACTTGTGCTTTGTGTTTGTGGTTATTAATCTAAAATGTATTTTTGCTAGGTATGTTTTTTGTGGTGTCAATCTCCTCATCACACCAAGTTGTTCATATGTCGGTTTTAGAAAAGAAAAAAGCTGATGTGGCACGAAAAATGTCGGTCGCCTAAGCTCCTTATTGTGGGTAGCCTAAGATGGTTCCCGAAAACCACCTTGACATAAAGTGGATTCACCTTTGACTAAAACTCGACTCAGTTACACCCTTAGAGCTCAAAGTATCTTACGTTTTGAGTTGTGTTTTCCTTGAAAACGCCACCCGACGACGCCAGTACTACACGTAGGTCGTGTTTTCGCGTCTTGATCCGTCACGACCAGCCCAATTGGTCCTGGAAAACGCGACGCGATGGTGTAAACCATACCAGGCCTCGCGTTTTCGTTTTTTTGCGTTGTCTCGTTTTTTTTCTTTCTTTTCTGCACGACAACACCACTTGATATGAGGGAGGGGTGTTTTTGGTGTTGTGAGGGATAATAGTGTTATGAGAAAAAATGCTAATGTGGCAACATTTTTTTCTACGACAAGAACGCAATGACTCAACGGTAATAAAAACCCAAAACTAAATATTTCCAAAGTATAGGTACCAATTATGCACATAAACATCTCCACGTATAACAAACAAATAAAACATTCTTTCTTTCTTTCACAAGTCATCAAAATTATCCCCAATTTTCACCTCACTTAAAACACACACACACACACACACAAACCCTAACCCTAATTCCCAAATTAATCAATTAAACTCAAATTCACCTTCATTATCACATCAATTTCACTTCCAATCATTCAATTTCCAAAAAAATCGATTCAATTAGGGTTTTGCAACAACAATGAACGAAAAAGACGATGATTACGAGAGTGAGGATGAGGAGGTCATGCGACGGCGCACGGTAGCAAGTGACGACGAAGATGATGACGATGAGCAGGTGATGAGACGGCGTACGTTAGCAAGTGACGATGAGGAGGATGATGACGTGGCCGGAAAGTATGGTGAAGATGAGGAGGATGAAGGACAAGGTGGTGCTGGTGAGTATGATGATGACGCCGTGGCTGATGAGGTGGAGGTGGTTGATGACGTGGCTGATGAGGTGGACGTGGTTGATGACGTGGCGGTGGAAGGTGAGGTGGAGGTGGAGGTGGAGGGGAAGAATGTGGAGGGAGGTGAGGGGGAAGCGGAAGGAGAAGGAGAGGGAGGGGAGAAGAAGGAGAACGAGCCGTTTGCGGTGCCGACGGCGGGGGCGTTTTATATGCACGATGATCGGTTTCGAGGGAGTGGGGGTGGAGGTGGAGGAGGAGGACGTGGTCGGGGTGGCGGTGGTAGAAACAGGTAGTTTGGCGACTAGTCACATTGAGCGTTTGGATATTGTTGAAACGCGAATATTATAATTGCACATACAACTACGTTACCAAACATTATTATAATACATAGCCTTGATGTTTGAAATGTTGTTAATAGTGGATTTATTATAGGGGGGTCAGAGCATAAACTTTAACTTAGTGTCTAATTATGACTTAACTTAGTACTACATATATAATACTTTTTGAAACCCTAATATAAGAAAGGTTTAGGGGATGTGTGTCCGAGCTTATTTGATGGGCTTAGGAGGCTTATAGAAAAATTGAAAAGCCAATAAGCTCAATTTTATGGTTTGTGAGCTTATCAGTTTGAGCTTGTGAACTCAACTAAGCTTTAAGCCTATCTTGATAAGCTCATAAGCCACAAAAAATAAGCTTATTGGCTTTTCAATATTGATATTAACTCGTAAGCCCATCAAGTAAGCTTAAACACACATAGCCTTAATGTATGAAATGTTGTTCGTGGTGGGTTTATACGATTAGTGGTTAGGGCATAAACTTTGACGTAATGTTTAGTTATGTCTTCATATAAGATAGTGTAGCTGCTGATGTTGTTTGCATTATATTGAAAATCTAGATTATAATGTTGGAATACTAGAACTATTGTTTTATGTTAATTGCAATAACTTGCTACTTGTATCGTTTGGTTAGTTTTTAATTGAAGTAAGTAGTAGACTAGTAGTACGATAAGCATTTAGTTGATCTGCTTTAGATTTTTGCCTAGTTGTTGATAACTGCGAGGGGAAACAGTAGGAGAGTGTTAAATTGTGAGAGAAGCATGTTAATACTCCGATGAATCTACGCGGGGTCAAGCTCTAGAGCACTTGAAGTACATATAAAGCTAATTGCTCATTACTTGTTGGTGATAGATAACAATTGCGGCAACCTCGCTTTTGATTGAAAGTTTTTCTTTTTATTTTTGAGTTTATTATTGTGCTCTAGTTGGACTTTGGGGTTTTCTGGAAAACGCCCCATGAAAATGTGTGACAACTTGTATCACTTGAGTTTATACCATTTAAGAGTATGGAAGTTTGAGGGTTAGGCGTGTAGGTGCTGTACATAACAAGTCTTACGCAACCCTACTCAGAATTGTGATTGGCTAGTTAGGATGCTCTAGTTGCTCGTAAGACAAATTCAGTGTAATAAGTATCCCTAATCAATATGTAAGGCTGAATGAATAACTTCTCAAGTCTAAGGTGGAAAAAACCTAAGAAAAGACTCTTGAGTAGGAAAAACCATACTGATATCGGAACCCTGATTTGATTCAAGTATATGTCAGTTTAGTAGATGACCCGGACCCTGTGGTACTGACACTATCTGTTTATGCGTTGGATCTTTTAACATGAAGTCAGTACTTATAAGTAGTCTTTATAGCTTAAATTGTCTACGTAACAAAAGATGGCATCTAGGGTCATTCTCTTATGGCATCTTTGCTGGTTTCTTGCCCTTCGTAACTATAGTTTTCTCCAGAATGGCAGAATCTGCTGTGTGAGAACATGTGTTTTACGATCTTAGTTTGTGTTATTGCCGAACCTATTGTTTCTTGGTAGAGGTAGCATTTTGACTCATTTACATATGAATGGGTATAGTTTACTTCTGGCAATGGCAACGGGGCGGGTTTGAGGCGGGGCGGCCATCCCATCCGCAAACCCGATTACCAAAGTCCTCCCCAAACCCGCCCCAATGCCAATTGGGGACCTAATCGGGGTACCCCAAACCTGCCCTGTTCCATCGGGATCTTATCGCGCGTCCTCTCCGGGCGCGGTGCTCGACCAAACCCGCACAGTTCCATGTTTATTACTACTGTTAGTTTTACACCACTAATAATATGATTTCATGCTATAATTTAAAGAATCGAGAATCTACTACGGAGTAATAAATAATTACACACTAGCATTGTTAAGTCTTCAACGATGATATTAGATATAAATAATGATAAGTTAGCCCGCCACAAATTACAAATTCTCTTTAAAAGATAGCATAAAACAAGCTTCTTGGATCACAATTTGCAATCTTACAAAGATATTAAACTAAATTTTTTTAAAGAGACTATATGAATACAAATACGTGTATATGCATATATATGTTTTGGGCGGGGCGGGATGTTGTGCCCTCTCCCCGCCCCCACCCAAAAGGTCAGGTTTTGGGTTTCCTCGTCGGGTTTTTTTGTTTTTTTTTTTGCCATCTCCATTTACTTCATATCTATCGGATCAAATTTGTATTTAAGCTCATAATAACATCCTAAAGCGCCTCAAATAAAATAGATATTACCATTGTAAGCTAAAACAGATTTTATTAATAGGTATAAGTAACATAATAAATGTTTCTGGGCAACTTAACATGTAACACAACTTTCCTGCATTGAACCATTGCCCAACTTTTCCGACTTACCCCTTTTACCACCTCTTTTTAGTCATTCATGACAGCGAATGGCATAACTATGTTACTATGCATATTAACACTTTGGTCAATATGATGTGTAGGCGAACACTTGACGGAAGGCGATTGTGGGAGACGAGAGATGACAGAAAATGGGGGCATGACAAGTTTGAGGAAATGTCTGTGCATGAAAGGCCTTACAACGAGGTGAGTTTTTTAATGCTTTAAGGGGTCAAAGCATATCTTAAGGTTCTTTTTTTGTGTAACTTCCATTTTTTTACCACATCCTGTTCTTTTATAGGGTAGGAGGATGCCTAGGGGCCGTAACCGAGGCCGTGGTAGAGGCAGAGGGGACAATCGTGAATTTTTACATGAAAACAGGACTAAAGCATTGGACAATAACTATCAAAATGGTGCATCCAAATCTGTGAGAGGCAGAGGTCAGAGAAGATATCGACCTGTTACAAAGAATAATGTAGAGGCTCCTGCAAATAACAGAAGGTTAGTAGAAATGTTTTCTTTCTGTTACGTTATTTAATTGATGAGATGTTAGAAGATGGGCAGTTCAGTTCTATTATAAGGCGAAATAATTTGCTTTCAGTTTTTCTTGTAAATCATCAATGAATAATGCAGTTATTATGACCAAAAAAGCAATATAACTACAATAATAGTCCAAATATTTGAACACAATATTTTAGAAGGTTGCATGCTATAGATAGTCACTTGGGACGGCTTTTAATCCATTCGGCCCTGGCTCGTTTCCTTTTTGGCTCGTTTTGTTTTATATGACCCATATGAGACTATAAATCTCTTTAATTAGTCCGTTAATAACTGAGTAGTTCTAAAATGTCATCTTTATATTTAATCTCGTCTTCAGTCGTTTAATAATATCTGCCAAATCTTTTAGACCTTCAAAATCACTGGAAAAAGCTTCCCATGCAAGCACAGAAAGAGCATCTGCAGCCGCATCAACTTCAGAATCGAATCAAGTTTCTTCTAGAAATACCGCTGCATCAAGCTTAAATTCCGCTTCTCCACCTTTCTATCCTTCTGCATCTTCCAATCAAGAAATCAACTCCACACAAAAAGGAAGTAGTCAAACTGGGCATGTTTCTCGCTCCAACAATATGCGAGAATCGGGTGTTCCTGATACTTTAGGCATGGAGAAACTGTATATAGATAATTCAGGCTCGTCTTATCAGGCTAGGAACAAGGGAAGAGGTCAAACTGGTCAAGCTATGCCGGGTCAAAGAGTTTATCAACCGGTGCCATCTCATAACCAAGCAAATAGAGCTCCTACACAAAATCAACCTCACGCGTTTCAGCAAACTCCTAGCTTTCATTCTGCTGGTCAGCAGTTGAGGTCTCGTTCTGCTAGTGGATCTCAAGCATCCTCCACGCCAAAGGTTTCGGGTCCCATACATTCACTTGAATCTACTGAACTGGAATCATACGATTCTAAGATGCTATTGGCTGGCAAAGGAAAGGGTGGTAATCATAACAATGGAAATAATCCGTTTTCGTATACTGGAAATATTGGTGGTAATCACGGCGATCAAAACTTTCCCGGGGCTCCAACATTTTTACCAGGTAAAATATAATCCTCGAAATTATTTTTTTTAGAATCTGAAATTTTATATAAATTTATAAATAAGATTGGTGTCGATGTGATAAGGATTCCTAATGACTATTGGTAAAAAATAAAAGAAAACACAAATAAGTTCAGGGTCTAATTTGGAGATTATATAATTATGTACTTTAGCATTTAAATTCCAGATGACTTTACGTAATTTTGTGTCGATTGGTGTGCAGTTATGCAATTTGCTGGCCAACAACATCCTGGTGGTATTACTGCTGTTGGCATGGCTTTCCCTGGCTATGTTGGTCAACCCAATGGGATGGGTAACTCCGAGATGACGTGGTATGAATTTATTGTGTCAAATCAACTAATCTTCTGAATCACTTGATTTAGGAGCGTATATTCATTAAACTTATATTTGTCTCTATACTTACCCGCATTGTTGACCATGGTCAAAGTAGGTTACCTGTTCTGGCTGGTGCTGCTAGAGGCCTAGGTGCAACTGGAGCCATGGGGGCTGCATATCCACCTTATATCACAATGGATGGTTCTTATCATGCTCAGACATCCGGGCAGGCATCTTCTTTGGCTCCTGCTTTAAGGTCGGTGTTATGTGTGCTCAGTGTTTTGGGGTATTTTTGGAAGATCTTTGTTTCACTTTATTTATATTGGCTTTTCTTTGCAGCAAAGACGGTGATACGAATGAACCAGGCAACAAACTGAAACCTTTTCAGCAATCTGGTAAGACCTAGTGCTAGTTTTAAACCCTGGTTTTTTGTAGTTTGTAGGTAGAGGCAATTTTGACATTTTTATATCTAAATTGCCGATTAGGGTTGTATCTATCTCAAAGAGGACAAAGTGGTGAATTAAAAAAAAAACGTTAAAATTAGATTCGATGCAGATGGGGTAATATGTGAAAATGTGTCCAAAGTTGATATAATATGCATAATTGACGATACCTTCTAGCCACTTCATCTAAAATTTGCATTTTAAATGTAATAGTCGGGTTGTTGTGATCAGTGATCATATTTACCACATTGTCTGTTTATCAAATCCAAAAATAGTAGACATAACAGTGTTTGCGGATCTAACAGAACCGTCCATTTTCCGAACGCCACGTGTTACTGCTTGTATTCTTGCATCTTCTATATTTCTCAGCTTAACCTTGTATTAAAGATCATTTGGTTAAACTTTCAGAGCTTGCAAGTGACGAGTTGGGGCAACGGCATAACAAAGGTCGCAGGCAAGTTCATTTTTTTGATTCTTAGTTGGTTCTTATTATGCGACTTTCAACTAATATATTGGCTTACACTCTATATTTTAGTTTTGTGCCTTGAACTCACTTTATTTGTTCTTCTATACTCTGCAGATACACTGAAATGAAGTTTGACCAGTGAAGCATTATATTGGTGAAAACTTATTTGGATTCTGATGAATATCTATTTCCATCTAATGTCTGATGAGTCGCGTTTTTGAAATTCTGAGTGGTACTTCCGTGCTGCTATCCTTTGGCCCTTTGTGATATTCAGTCTTTGTACTGAGCACTTCGGGCAGCTATAGTATTCCCCAATTTATTAAGGTAACTAAACAAACTATCTTCAACGTTTTTGGCTTATTTTATGTACTTTATGTGTCACTTTTGTTGGTTAAAAGCTACTGATGACTTGAGTTGAGTAACGAGTATCCATCGGTCCTCTTGCTCGCTGTTTTTCAAGTTATGATAGATTGCGAGTATTTATAGTGATGTCAGTTTCAAATCATTTTATGAATGGTTCAGTTTGTGTCCAGACATGGGTTAAAACGGGTTTTATCACAGCGCGTAAGTGTATCTTTCTTAATCACTGCAAAATATTTGTATTTCCGAATAAAAATATGTAAATTGACCAAAAATTAACTTGAGCCTGTTACTGGTTTACTCGATCTGAATCAGCTATTTATGGTATCAGTTCTAATTGCTTAGAAGTCACATAGGTCAGGTATATTTTTTCCTGTGAAAATTCTTACTGGCAACTTAATGCGTCGAATATAATTTAAACTTTTTGCAAGTATTAAGAGATACAAATACATCTACTATGTTATATATATGGCCCTACTCAAGTACTCAACTTGAGCCTGTTGCTGGTTTACTCAATCGCCTCTGACTGATCTACTAATGGTCTTAATTCTAATTGCTTAGACTGTTACATAGGTCAAGTTTTGTTTTTTTTTCTTCGAATGTGAACCTGAATTTGTCTATATAATCCATATTTGTTAGCGAAATATTGCTTTCCTTGTTTTGGTACAAGTGGTTGATATAATTTTAACATGCTCTTTCAGGTATATGTTTGAAACGTCTGCTTATGTTGCACTTTCATAGCATTACATTGCAGCATGACAGATAGCAGCACTTTATTCACTATCCGGTAAGGAACTAAACACATTTATTAAAATCTGGTGAAGCTTTTAAAGTTGTCATGGTATTTAATAGCAACTAAGTTTCATTAATGTTCCACTGTGGTCGGCCAAGTTTACACATGCGATTCCTTTTACCTCCAATCAAGCAAAAACTTACAATTTGATTTTTAAAGTTCATTGCATCGGCACGTGTATCTAACAACTTGAATAACACGCGTTTGATAGAGGGTAGTGCCTGTGAGATGGGTGGTGGTTATTGTAAATAAATTTAGTCGAAAATACCCTCATGTTTATATATAACCTACTGTAGAATATTTCCGAAATTTGATTGCTACTGAATGACATTGACCTATCGTTAAGTTATTAATAGTTTTTATTTCAGGTTTGATATCTCAAAAAGTTTGCTTCTATCCAAATTTTGGCGATGATCTGGAAATTAATGAACAAAAAAAAAAGTCCTGGTAGTATGTTGGAGTTTGGAGTTTCTCGTTGCTGAAGTTTTTTTTGGTGGTATCTTTGCTCTCGGGGTTTTTCATATTTCGGGTTTGACATGCATTTTGTATCTTTTCTTGTGAATTGTTCTTGAGGTGTTGGCTTTGAACCAATATCGTGATTGTTATCTTCAAGACCGGTTGTTTACTTTTGACATGCTATTTGTGGATATGGTATTCAGTGATGATGATGATGATATGGTACTTTTGTTTTAGGGTAAAGGCCATTTATTACTAACCTATTTTCTCATTTGTGCCGAAATGACCAACTTACCCTTTTTTGTACTTACTACACCTACTTACATTTAAATTTTGTTCGATATCACTAGACGTGCGCAAATCGGTTAACCAGATCGGTTTGGTTTGAGTCAAACAGAACCAGTTTCGGTCAACACGGAGCCGAAACCGGTTTGCCCAAACCCTGAACCGGTTTGGAACCGGTTTGTTACCGGGTTGAGCCGAAACCGGTTTGCCGGTTTGGAACCGGTTCGGTTCCGGTTAACCACTAAAACCGGTTTGACCGGGTTTTTTTTTTTTTTTTTTAATTTTTGGTGTTGTTATACTATAAACTGATTAACCTTCAACTTTTATTGAATACAAACCATAATATTACATAAACGAAATACAACATAAAGGAAATACATAAAGGAAATACAACAAAAGATTAAGAAATACAACACAATACTAGTAGTAAGTGTAACAATGTGACATAGACTCTCCCTCTCCGGTTTGGTCATCTTCGGCTTCGCTGCTCATCATATAATCACGACGTCGTTCTCCTGAAGACAAAAAGCCATCGCTACTAGCATCTAACGCAATTTCTTGATCGGTAAGTTGTTGAGGTGGCTTTCATTTTGTTGCACAGGCTCGTCATTAAAAAGACACCCTATTCTTTCAACGTCTAAGGGTAGTTCAAGAAGGGAGGTGATTTTGTTTTACCCGCTCCTGATCGTCCTTAGTGATCCTTCAATGCACACATGCACATCTCTAAAGACACCGGAGTTTAGTCTTATTTCTTTCGGATTGTCAACTAACCTACCACTTTTGAAAATGCTGATGTTCAGATCTACCGAAGAAGCTTTGGAGACACTTAATATATCCATGGCACATGACGGGATAGAACATGAAAAACTGATTTCCGTTTGTTTCCAAAAACCCCAATACATCATAAATGGAATGCAAAAGTCCTTGGGCTTGAAGTCCTGAGCAAAATCTGTTTGAGAATATTGCTCATTAACTCTTTTAGGACATTGTAGGATCACCCTTGACTTCTTTTATTTATGTTGGGTTAACCCGAGTAGCAAACGAGCAATGAAAGATCCACGACTCACCCCCGAATGAAGAACCCCCCACCACCTTGTTGATTGAGTATAATCTGGTTAATACCATATTTTGAAAAAACATATTATACAAACCTTGAAAGAATCGTCGATAACCCAATCCATGACCAAAGTTGCAAAACCCATCATCCTTCAAACTCCAAGTCCCTACTTATTATTCTCAAATAAGGAATAGTCTAAATAAAACCCCGGAGTACATTAAAACAAGGGATTTAAAGCGGATAGCACAAGTAATTGATCCGATGGAAAATGTTTTCAAAATACTTTCTTTAAGTTTTTCTGTCATTGGTTGAGACCATACATAAAACAACCACCCCCCGCGTGCAAGTTCTAAAATCAGATAATATGCAATTATGAAAAAAAAAAAAAAAAAAATCTGTTGAAAGTACCAATGAGATGTTGGGGTATGTAAAACCTCGCCCCCGCCAAAAGATAACCTAGCAATTGGAAACCACTTTCAAGTAATGGGTTAAACGATTCAATAAGAACCCCCAATTTCCATCTTATGTGTGTGTGAGTGTGCTGCTTGTGAGCATTTATGGGGGGGAGGGGGAGGTAGAAACCTTCTACCATTCTTAGTGACCAAAATGTCAAATGAAAATACGCCAACGTCATTTTCTGTTTCAAACCACTTTCGAACATTTCAAAAGTTAGTTCCATCGTGTATCAACGTCCCAATTTGGTGAATAACAAGGTTTTTTTTCTTGCCTTCTTACAGATTTAATATAGCGTTTTCGGAGTTTTATCATCCAGATTTGAAAACAGACTTTTAACATTTGTTTGAAAGACCGTTTTCATTTGATTAATTACGAGGACCTTTAAAAACCAGCTTGCCACAACCAAGTTAATGATGTGTGCAACACAACGACTGTGATAAAACCTAACCCCCAATTGGCGGTTGATTTTAATATGTGTAGAGAAGAGAGATAGTGAGAGAGAGAAGATGATAGAGAGAGATTTTAGTTTATTTCCTTGGCGCTATGTGTTATTGCTAGCATTTCCAAAATAATTGACGTAATTTTTTTCTTTCATCAAACCATAAACATGACTAAAGACTTTTTCCAACATATACTATTCAAATTTGTACCGAGTGACAGTATACGAAAACTCTGTCGATACGAAATGAAACCGCTTCATCATTTTGCCAAGTTACTAGGTTTCAATCCAAAATATGGTGCGGTAACACACATGTAGAAAACCGGGCAATTTATTGAGGAGCGGACCCATATGTCCGTTGTTAGTTGCCTTATTATTTAAGTTAAGCAAAACCATCATTGTTTCTTGTTAGAGAGAGGAGCCGCGACCCATAATTTCATTGCAAAATAGTCACTTTGAAGTAGAACGACTTACTATGTATCTTGTTTGCATAGTGTTCTGGAACAAAAAAATCCCTACGTTGGTCTGCTCGTTGGGTCAAATGGTTTTGAATGGTAACTTCCCCGTTTAAACTCACAACGGTCCCCTCTGCAATTGTTCACGAAGATAATCCGATTGAAACATGAAACATTTGCCCATCTTTCCGAATTCCATCCTTACGTTCTAATTACCCGCCCGCCTTTTCTGATAGCTGATTCTGCTTAAGCGCCTTTAATACTTCACAAATGTGGATATTTACTTATATGATGCTTCAACGTGTCTGTGTTGGAACCCCCCCGACAAGAAATTAAAAAAAAAAAGCAATGCTTGCATTGAGCTTTTTTCTTCTCTCTTCTTTTCTCCTTTTCCTCTTTCTTCTGACCGTGGTCATAAATGCAACATTTGAAGTCTTACCAAATTTCATTGTTTCGAGTGGTTTTGTAGATGTTCACGAATTCTCCAGTGCACTTTTTAACAACACGTATTAAGCTGAGGTCGAGGCGGAGTGACTTGCCATTTGAGGTGGAAATAGGTTTTTTTTTTTGCTTAAGGAAAGGATAGTATGATAATGTAAGTTTGTGATTTTAAGTTGTAATACAACACACCTTATTTAAAGGGGGATAAAAAATCAGTTAAACCTATCCAGTTGTATCCACAAGAAAATCTAAATAGATAAGAAAATTTGATTAAAGTAAAATTCACTTCCCATGGGACCCCATTTTTTATCCTAAAAAAATTCCGGGTCGGGTCCCAAACCGGTTTCCAAAAACCGGTTTCCCAAACCCCGTTGTGGTCAAAACCGGTGGACCGGCCGAAAAAAAAAAAAAAAAAAAAAAAGCCAAACACCGGTTCCAAAAAAAAACCCCATTCCCCGTTTGGCCCAAAAAAAACCGGAACCGGTTTTGGTCAAAACGCGGGTTTTGAGGGGATGGAAAAAAAAAGAAAGAGGGGAGGAGAGAGGTGAAGGGGGATGCAGGTGGAAAAAGTGAAAGAGTGAACGGGGAACCGTTTCGGTTTTATTTTCGGTTGACCGGGTTTGACCGGTTCGGTTTTCGGGTTGGAACCGGTTTCCGGTTTGGCAACCGGTTTTTTTGCTCACCCCTAGATATCACCAATATGATCATAAAATGACTATATTACCTTTCTTTTTTGATCTGAGTGGATGTAGAGAAGACAAGGGTAATATAGTCATTTTATGGTCATATTGGTGATATCGAACAAATTTGAATGTACGTGGGTGTAGTAAGTAAAAAAAAAGTACGTTGGTCATTTCGGCACAAATGAGAAAGTAGGTTGGTAATAAATGACATTGTCGATACTTGCAATAAGCAAAAATATTAATAATAAAAAAAAAATCGCAATGGCAAATAATGTTTTGTCAATAGAAGGTGTCGGTTTGTTTTAATATCTAAATTTTATTCGAGTTCAAATTATGGTAACACACATTTCACAAGTCATACTACGTCGTTTTTACTTCGTGCTACAGTAAAATGAACAGTGCTATAGTACCCGACCCACTGGGCTCGGTTACTGTTCATCGGCCAAAAAAAAAACTTTATAACCCTCTCCTCTTCTTTGGCCAAAAATAAGAAATAAAGAATTTACGGGACGTATTTTCATTTTTAACTATTTACGACTTTCTATCGGCCTGGGCAAAAAAAAAAAAAAAACGCGCGATTGTCATTTAATATAAGAACAAAAACAAACTATTAAACATGAGACCGAAAAAATAAACCTGAAAAAAAAAAAAATTAATGTCCCACAACAACGCGCAAAAAATTAACGTCCGCAGCAACGCGCGGGTAATCTTGCTTGTTCTTTTACTAATATACTTCTAAAGACTACGAGTTTAAAAAGTTTGAACATTGATTATTTAACCTCAATATAAATTACTAGACTTCTCAATATAAAGTATCAATCAAGGGTGTTAAGATCAAAATCCTTTATCTTAAGTGTCAATCAAGGCTGTTAAAATCAAGGTTTTTTTAATCTTTTTTAAATTGGAATCTCTTTCAAGGGTGGAGTCGTATTTTCAAAGTGAAGCTTGTAGCTCTAAAAATCTGTTGAAAAGTTCTTTGCGCCCCGAATCGAGATCGGAAGATTCTCTTCATAATTTGTATTCAAAGCTAACTGTGTAACAAATTTTTGTAGCTCTAAAAATCTGTTGAAAAGTTCTTTGCGCCCCGAATCGAGATCGGAAGATTCTCTTCATAATTCATATTCAAAGCTAACTGTGTAACAAATTTTTGTAGCTCCAAAAATCTGTTGAGAAGTTCTTTGCGCCCCGAATCGAGATCGGAAGATTCTCTTCATAATTCGTATTCAAAGCTAACTGTGTAACAAATTTTTGTAGCTCCAAAAATCTGTTGAAAAGTTCTTTGCGCCCCGAATCGAGATCGGAAGATTCTCTTCATAATTCGTATTCAAAGCTAATTGTGTAACAAATTTATGAAGAAAGAAGAGTTTTGAAATTTATAATAATATGAAAATGCAACGTGCATTACTTTAAAACACTAAAATATTTGAACGGTGATTAAGTATGTTAGATCTTTGAATCTAAAAAACTATATATTTTACTCATATAAAACATTTATAATAACCCACATGGCTTATTAATTTACTTTTAACAAAATTCATTTATATATTTATTAGTTAGTTATTTAAGGAAAGTATGATCGAACAGAATCAAGATCTTACCGTTCTATGATAAGATCGAGATCATACTTAAGATAATATGCCTTTTAAGATCCTACCAAAAATCGACTCCTTTTTGTTTAACGAGATCGTAAACTCCGAAGATCTTAAGAACTAGATCGAGATCTTAACAGATATGACATCAATCTCTATACATCAGAGCTTTTTTTATCGTTTAATATATTAATTAAAAAAAATCAAAAATATAAATGTTGATAGTTATTATGGAATGGGTAAAGAAAATGTTATGTTATTAAGTGTGAAAAAAATACGTTCAATTTTTCTAGGTCTCACATATTGCGAGCTTTATGTGTATCTTCTCGCATGCTCAATTTTATACATGCCCTCTTCCAATGTGATCGAGTGCGGCAAGTATGGGAAGCAGCTAGCTTTACTAATATATCATCCATTCAAAATAGTGACAATGTGAATGATTATTTTACAGCTGCTGTTTCAGATCACCGGAACAGATGGGAGGCGTTTCTAATAATATGTTGGAGCCTTTGGTTAGAACGTAATCGTATTGTACATGGCCAGTCTCCTCAGAATTGTGGGTCAATTTGGCAAGGCGCTACACGTCTTCTACAAGAATTCCATGATGCAGCTATATGTGGTAACGCACAATCTGAGACAAATGCAGATCCTTTGGCATCTACTTGGCATCCTCCCCCTTATAGTTTTGTCAAAGTTAATTGTGATGCTGCATGGTTGCCTAGTAGTAAGAAAGCTGGTCTCAGGTTTGTTGCAAGAAACTCTGAAGGTGAGATTATTTTTTCAGGGGCAAAGCACGTCAAGTACTTAGAGTCGGTTCTTTTAGCAGAAGCTGAAGCCGTGTGGTGGGCTGTCAAGACTGCCCATGAAAATCATCTTCCCAGAATTCAAGTAGAGACGGACTCGTTTGTTCTCTATCATTCGCTATTCATCGAAAAACCACTCCTCCAGATTGCAAGTTTATGGCAGGATATCATGGATCTCGCTTCTACATTTGAATGTTGTCATTGGACTTTTGTGAAGCGTGGTGGCAATGCGGTGGCTCATAGTATTGCTAGCTCGGCTTTAGGAAATATTATATCTCGTGTAGTCGATGATCTAGTTCACCTCGAGTGAGTGCTTGTGCTTTCGTTGATGCTTCTTATTGGTTCTGTATCTTCTGGATATAAAAAAACTTAGAATTGGTGATAAGAACCGAGGCTATCGAGATCTCGATCTTATCTAGTATCGTCTTCGTCTTCGCAAGATCGAAATCGTATCGAGATCAGAACAACAATTCTAGATTTATGAACTTCAATATATATTTAGATCAAAGTAACTAATTTAAATGGATATGAATGAAAATTTTAAAGTTAAATATTCAACTTTCATGATAATATAATGCAATACATGTAATTAGTTCGTATTTTAAATCATTAGATGAACGATTTGGGTACAAAATAAATATGGCACGAGTTGTATATGATAAAAGTTGATCAAAGAAATTTTTTACCCGATTTTAATTGTGATGTTGGGCCATGTATATGGGCAAATCTGGGTCAAGTAGGCTTATTACTATGTTTGATAATAAAAAAGTAAGCTTTTTACTAGGATCAGGATCGACAACGATCCTACCATCTTACTAGCTATCTTATGATCTTACTACGATCTTATGCTATATCCGATCCTACTACGATCTTGCAAGGTTTTCTTATGCAAGATCGTACGATCTTATGATCAAGATCGCGATCTTGATAACCATGATAAAAACATATGGAATGAAATTGATTACAAAGATTATATTGTTTATTTTAATGATTTTTCCTAAAACTTGAATTGGTGAACAAAAAATTGTATCAGAAAGGTCTTTGAGTGTTACTATGAGATCGCCCAATGCATTAGGAGTACGAGACTTGATTACTGCAACAACTTTCTCAAGTTTCCCCATTCTTGCAAAATTTCTTGATATCTCCAAAACACCCACTCACGATCTCCCCATCAACATTCACAAACTCAATCGCACTAACCCACAGCCGCACGTAAAATCTCCATCCTCACCCACATTCTTAATAACTTATATAAATACTCTTGTGTAGACATTACAGACTCCTCCACACCTTCCCAAATAATAGCTAATTTACGGAGCTTGGCCGCTTGAACAACACCCGCAGGACCAACCATTATTCTAACCAGCTTCTCACCATAATTATCAACTTTATGGTTTTAAGATGAAACCAGGGTCTGGATGGTGGTGGTGGTTCTCACATAGTATGTGGGGGTTGTTGCAAGGACGGAGGACGAGGGTTAGTCAGAGATCATAATCGTCTATATTAAGGGATTGTTCACATTCATGATTTGGTGGTGAATTCATTTTAGTGCATTATTGAAAAATTGTTTTACTTTGATAATAGATTACATCATTTTAGTGAATTCATAATCGTCTATGTTTGACTTTTTTGCCAGATATATCCACTTGTACTGTAACACCCCCAAAATCAAGACAACGCAGCGAAAAGGTAACAATGGGGTGCTACTTCAAAGTACAACAATCAAGATATAGGAAACGACCATAAATGGATGTTTAAGACAAGATTTCATTTGATGCCATAGCAAAATATCAGAGTTCATACATTAGGTCCCATAAGTTTTAAAAGTCATAAACCTTCTTAATTAAACAAAAGCTTCCTAATACCAAAAAGATGACTTAGGGGTTTTTAAAGATATAAAAGTTGCATTTAAACTTTACGATAAAACACAAAATCCTTCTGCATGATATCCGCCACGGCCCCGTCCAATCTTCAAACCTAGGGACCTGAAATTACATTGCTATAACGTAACACAAGGTTGGTTGAAATCATAGGTTTATCAGTGTAAAAATGGTGGACACAAGATCGAAGTAATAGTAGAACTCTGAAACAATTCAGTAGTCTAAAATGTTGATTATTGCACTAAGATCATGACACGGAAAGCCTTAACGATACTTCAACAATAGATTGGAATCGCCCACAAAGTAATATAGGATGCTTGACCCAACACCCGGACACTCTAAATGTTTAATGCACTGATCAATAGTGACTAAGGGAAAGGTGGGGATTGTCAGTCCTGATAGATCTATCCATAACACTAGCGCTCACTATAATAGCAATTGACGGTTCATGATAAATAGGGACTTCACGGCAATAAGGTAACTTAGGCATTAATAATCAGGCAGAAATCTGGATAGCATACACTTTGAAAAACACTTGTGTCCAATAAAACAAGCAATGTAATTCACCCCGTAGATTTTGTAAAACAATTGTAGAAAAGGGGGCTATGAACTCACCTTGAGTGAATGGTAATCAACAAGTATATCACAATAGAAAAATGCGTCACGAAGGAATCCGAAGGCAACCTAATCCAATATAGGTCGTATAAGTACTAAGTACTAATAACATATATAATTCTATATAGCTACATCATACTATCGTTCGGGCTATCATAATTAAGAGGTCGTGTAGTGAACGTATGAGGAGCTAGGACACTTTAAATCGTAAATCCAGCAACTCGTCGATACGCCACCCCGAAGAGGCCTCATCATTATGAAACTCCCTAGTAATATAGTACTTTGATAACTAATACAACGTATGATTCTATATAGCTACATCACCGTCTACTCGTTTTAGTGAAAACATAATTATAACGAAAAATGTTTATAAGTATACTTTGGTAAAAATGGCGTAACTTTCTCGTTTCTAATCCGTTTCGCGCGTTTCTTACGTCCACGCCTTCGTATTAAGTCGAGTTATCAAAATATAACATTTTTAAAATTTTAGTTTTTCTGATGAATAGTGATTTTTACTGTTCATAACAGACATATACTTATTTTTATAGTTTTTGTTATCGTAAACTCGTAAACGTCGTATTTTATTCGTTATAGCTCCGTTTTTAACGATTCTTTCGAGTACGATCTCGTAATTAAAAGTTATATCATATTTTTGATGTTTTAAAAATATCACTTTCTGTAATGAATAGTAAATTTTATAAAAATAGTTTTATAAAAGTATTTCTCGTCGTAAACTCGTAACTAACGTATCTTTTTCGTTATAAATCGGTTTTTCAAGTTTCTTATCATTTTGGAATCGTCATGAGGCGTATTATTTTTATATAATGTCTAACCTACTGTATGAGGTCGAATTAAAACAGCCCTTATATGGCATTTGTATACTTTTAATCATAACTTTCTTAAGTAAACCTTTAAAACCCTAATTTATACCTAAACATGTTCATACTTAAACCATATGTTAACATACTTTTACATTCATTTTTCCATGATATATATAACCATATGACATAAGAATAAGTGCATAAATTCATAAACATAAGCGAAAACTCTTTTTACATATTAAAAAGTCCTAAGTGGTGATATAGCCATAAAGAACATGTAAACATATAAAAATGATGAAAGTAAAGACATGAAGGTTTTTAGATAACCTTATTATGATGTAAGATGATGAACCAAAGTATCTAAACCCTTGTTTAGATATAAAACCCTAGCTTTCCATTTTAAAACCCTAGTTTCACTTTTCTTGATTAATACTTGAAAAAGGTAATCCAATGCTTGGAAACACCTTAGAATATCTTAGAATGGATGTGTATAGAAGTGTATGGGTTGTATAAAATTTTGTATGGATTTGTGTGGGTGAGGGTGTTGAGCCGTGAGCTATAAGGAGCCAAGGGGAGGAGTTTTGTGAAAATTTTACTAAGTGTTTGTATAGGAAGTGAAGTCTTAGCTAGTTACTTGTATCTTATATGAGAAGTCTTGTTCAATTTCATTAATAGTTGGTCAAGAAAACATGAGGAGGGTTTTAGGGGTCCTTGTTTACATGTTATTAGTCAAAGAGACAAGCTTAGCTAGGTTTTAATGAGTCAAGTGTTGTACCATTGACCAAAGTGTGAATTTTTCTTATATATTTGTATCAATTGCCATAATTTAGGCCATAAGAAGATATATGTGATGTTGTTGAGTAATTTTTATGTATTGGGTATAAATGTGGGTGTTTGTTGAAGCGTAGAAAAGTTTTGGTGGTTTCGGGAGTGCCTAAACGTAATTTATCACGAAACGTATACACTTTACGTATTCGATAAAATAAAATGAACAAAGTTAATAATTATTCTCAAAATAATTACTTAACCCTTGCTTGATGTAAACATTTAATTGTTTGATGCCCGTTTACACTGAACGCTAATTTTTAGCTTATGCGATTTAATTTTAACTATTAAAATTAAAAATAAACGTGCACGAGAAAAGGAAAAAATAAATAGCGAAATAATGATGAAATAAATGATGTCATAGAATGACCTGAAAAATACGGGATGTTACACAAAGGAAGACACTAAACATGATATCAGGCCTACTTGCCGTTAGGTATAATAAACTACCTATCATGCCTCGATACTTGGTACTATCTACCGACTCACACTCTTCGTCTTTCATGAGTTTAGTATCGGAGGACATGGGGGTTTTCATTGGTTTAGAATCTTCTAAGCCAAATTTCTTAAGCATTTCTTTAATATATTTAGATTGATTAAAGAAGATACCATCTTCCATTTGTTTTATTTGTAATCCAAGGAAGAAGTTGAGTTCACCCATCATGCTCATCTCGAACTCGTCATGCATGATTTTGGCAAATTCATCACACATGTCTTGACAAGTCGAGCCGAATATAATGTCGTCGACATATATTTGAACGATGATGAGGTTTGAACTTTTCTTCTTGGTAAAAAGTGTGTTATCTACCATTCCCATTTTGTACTCATGTTTAATAAGAAAAGCTTTTAATCTATCATACCAAGCTTTGGGTGCTTGTTTAAGACCGTATAAAGCTTTCTTAAGTTTATAAACATGATCCGGTTTTTCGAAGTCAATGAATCCTGGAGGTTGTGCCACGTATACCTCCTTATTGATAAAACCATTCAGGAATGCACTTTTTACATCCATTTGGAATAGCTTAAAATCTAACGCATAAGCATAAGCTAATAGTATTCTAATAGACTCAAGTCTAGCAACTGGGGCATAAGTTTCATCATAATCGATGCCCTCTTGTTGATTATAGCCTTGAGCAACTAACCTAGCCTTATTTCGAGAAACAATACCGTTCTCGTCTAACTTATTTCTAAACACCCACTCAGTTCCTATGATTGTCATATTCCTAGGTTATGGAACTAACTCCCAAACATTGTTAGCAATGAATTGATTTAATTCTTCTTGCATAGCGATTATCCAACTTTCATCCGTTAAGGTTTCATTCACATTCTTAGGTTCTATAGTTGGTATAAAACAAAAGAAGTTACTTTGGTTTTGGGCTTGTGACCTAAGAGTTCTTTGGGTAAGGTTTCTTATGACATTTTCTAATGGATGGTTCCTAGATTCCTTAATATTGACTATTTCGTCAACCTCTAAAGTTTCATCCTCAATGTCATTTTTTAAGATTTTCTTTTCGGCAATCTTAATTGCTTCTTCTTCATCTAAGTCATCATCCACCAAGGGTGATGTCTTAGAGGGTGGAGGAGTTTCATCGAATGTCACGTTGAGTGATTCTTCAATTTTCCTAGTGTGTTTATTAAGGATCATGTATGCTTTACTATTTTGGGAGTAACCTAAAAAGACACCTTCGTATGACTTTGGGTCAAAATTAGTGAGGTAGTATTTAGTTTTTAAAATGAAGCACTTGCTTCCAAACACTCTAAAATAATCAAGAGTAGGTTTCCTACCTCTTAGGAGTTCATAAGGTGTTTTTCCTAGGATGGCTCTGATGACATCAAATAACGTTACATTTATACCATCATTATCCCAAATAAGTTACCCACTTTTATATAATTATTTTTATATAATTATTGCAAGAATTAATTGCTTAAAAGTGTTATTTGCAGTAATTAAGGAGTGATTTGTGAAGACATGTTAAAAGGCGCATATTTTGGAGCTAAAACGATGAAATCTGAAGATTGCATAATTCTGACCAATACGTCATATCCACAAAGAGAGATACGGCGTATTAGCGCCAACTCTTCACAAGAAAACGCGTACAACCAATTCCCAATACAGCGTATCAGTCTTCTGTAACACCCCCAAATTGGGTCGCAGAGGAATATGGGTCCGGGGCTTGTTACTTCATGAATCAACAACACAAGAGATATATAGAACGACCAAAAAGTCGTTTTAAAACTGATACATTGGATTTAACAAATATTTGATACAAATAGCCCGAAGCTTTAACTTGTTCCTTATTATTATTACAAAGATACTGGTTCACAACACATGAGTTTCCCAAAACATAATACAACCATATCTTTAGCATGACTTCCCAAAACAAAATCACCAATGTATCCTTGGCACCTTATGCTTACTGATCTCCTGAAAAACATTGCTTTAAAACGTCAACAATAATGTTGGTGAATTCATAGGTTTGATAAATCATAATATGCAGGACCGCAAGACTTTTCCCGTGATAATGCAACACATGCAGACATCACAAAACCAGATTACATTTTCCTAAGCTCATGACACTGAAGCTCGACGATCTTTCTTGCAATAATAATGTATTGCAATTTCTGCCCGATTAGATGTTCAACCCGAAAACATCCCTAAATTCGACATGCTATACGTTCGTTCCTGGTGATAGCTAGTCACCCGAACGGGGAGGTCGTTTCCCCAAATAGATCTATTCATAACATTCGCGCTCACATAATGTAATTAACAACTACATCTATGCAATTGACAGTTCATGATAAGGGGCTCAACTTGGGTTATCGCTACTTAGGCAAACATGTAATCAATACTTGCGTCCAATTTATAAAACAAAGCATGTTTCCACCCCATAGTTATAAATCATTGAAATCATAAAAATGTGGGGCTATGAACTCACCTTGAGTACTGATAGTCCAAATATCACAGAATAAACGTCACGCAAAACGTTTAGATGCAACCTATTTAAATTAAGGTCGTATAAGTACCGAGTACTTTAATTAATAACATTGAATATAATCTTATAGTTGTTACATCGTACTATCGTTCGGGCTATCATAATTTAAGAGGTCATGACATGACGTTCGAGGAGTTAGGACACTTTAAATCGTAAATCCAACAACTCGTCGATACGCCATCCGAAGAGGCCTCATTATGAAACTCCCTAGTAATATAGTACTTTGATAACCACATAATATTCTATATAGCATAATCACCGACTAATCGTTTTAGTAAAATAATATTTATAAAGTGAAAACGTTTATAAATATACTTTTTTGTAAAAATGACCTAGTTTTGTCGTTTTAAGTCCGTTGCTCGCGTTTCTTACGTCCACGTCTTCGTAGTAAGACGAGTGATCAAAATATTACATTTTCATGTTTTTGATATTCTGCGATGAATAGTGATTTTACTGTTCACGACAGCTCGTTTGTCGTTTTTGGGTTTTAATTAGCGTAAACTTGTAATCGTAATAACTTATTCGTTTTAATCCCGATTTTAGTGATTCCTTCGAGTACGTCTTTGTTATTAAAAGATGTATTATATTTTATAAAGTTGGGTCCGCTGATGAATAGTACTTTTACTGTTCATAGTTTATAAAATTACTTTTATAAACTTTAATTATCGAAAATGTCGTAGTTTATTCGTTATAGTTCCGTTTTTAGCGATTCTTTCGAGTACGATCTCGTAATTAAAAGTTATATCATATTTTTGATGTTTTAAAAATATGAGTTTCTGTAATGAATAGTGCTTTTTATAAAAATAGTTTTATAAAAGTATTTATCGTCGTAAAATCGTAATTAACGTATCTTTTTCGTTATAAATCGGTTTTTCGAGTTTCTTATCATTTTGGAATCGTCACGAGGCGTATTATTTTTATATAATGTCTAACCTACTGTATGAGGTCGAATTAAAACAGCCCTTATATGGCATTTGTATACTTTTAATCATAACTTTCTTAAGTAAACCTTTAAAACCCTAATTTATACCTAAACATGTTTATACTTAAACCATATGTTAACATACTTTTACATCCATTTTTCCATGATATATATAACCATATGACATAAGAATAAGTGCATAAATTCATAAACATAAGTGAAAACTCTTTTTACATATTAAAAAGTCCTAAGTGGTGATTTAGCCATAAAGAACATGTAAACATATAAAAATGATGAAAGTAAAGACATGAAGGTTTTTAGATAACCTTATTATGATGTAAGATGATGAACCAAAGTATCTAAACCCTTGTTTAGATATAAAACCCTAGCTTTCCATTTTAAAACCCTAGTTTCACTTTTCTTGATTAATACTTGAAAAAGGTTAGCCAATGCTTGGGATCACCTTAGAATATCTTAGGATAGATGTATATAGGAGTGTATAGGTTGAATAAAATTTTGTATGGATTATGTTGGGAAATTTTGTATGGTTTGCTTAGATGGGGATTATGAGCCGTGGGTTTTGGCTTACAAAAGAGAGAAAGAAATGATTTTGGTTAAGTAAAGGAGTGTATGAAAACTTTACATATGCATGTGTATTTATAGGAAGAGGAATGAGACATTTGCTATTCAAAGGGGAGGGGGGGCCTTGTGCCGTGGGTTTTCAAGGGGACAAGGGGACCAAGGGGGAGAGGGGGAGGAGGGAAGGGGAGGCGCGGGGAAGGGGTGTGGGGGATGGGATATGTGATGGTGGGGTGGGGAGGTGGGAAGGGGGGTCGTTTATTTCGTGTGGTGTGGGGAGGTGGGTTGACTAGGGGGGGGGGGGGAGGATGGAGGGGGAGGGGGGGGGGGAGGAAGGGGGTGGAGGGGGGGGTGGGGCGGTGTGGAGGGAACACGCGACCTTTAATGGGTTTATGTCATTATGGTTCCTCTAATAGAAATCAATCCCATGATTTATAAGGCTTCTTGTTCCTAGTCTACTTTTCTTTTATACTACTTTGTAATTAGACTTGTGCTAATTTTAACATGAACAGTGTAAGTAAAAATGTTTCTATAAAAATGTATAGTGTAGTTTTTATATAAAAGTTATACTTTGTAATGTCTTGGGATTTTATAATTATTTGTTATCTTGTTTAAACATATGATACTGTGTATAAATATATACATATGCATAAGTTTATAAACTTCGATCATTGTATATAACGTAGTATTTGTTTAAGCGTACGTTAATTTTTTGGGGTCCGGAAATCCCTAATTGTCATTTTACGCCGATATACGTAAATATTTAACGTATCCGATAAAGTAACTTGTGTAATGTTAATAAGATTATCCTCAAAATAATTACTTAAACCCTGTTTGACGTAAACAATAATTTGCTTGTGCCCGTTTAGTAAATGATTTATTTTGGCCCTTACGCGATGTTAAACTTAAACGATTTCCTATTAAAAAACAAAAGCGTTCAATAAAAAAGAATCAATAGGACTTTATCAACATCGTAACTTGTCCTAAAACACGAGAGGTTTTATAGTCTCCCCTGGTTAGATGGCCTTTGTCCTCAAGGCTATTGAGAATCTACTTTCATCTCCAACCTCCAAACTCCATCAGGCTTACCTTCAAATCAGCGTAGCTCTTTTGCCCCATCACGAGCAGTTGCTTCCTTTGCTTAACTGAAGGATTTTCTCAGTCGTCTCT
>BQNB010031904.1:0-5000 GCA_026074375.1 Tanacetum coccineum | reverse complement strand
CATTTCGCGAATTTGACTTGACTACGCCTAGTGGGAAAAATTGTAATGCTAAACACAGTTCCACATTTTCTCGTTACCATCGTAGTGAGTCTGACGACTCCTCAGTGCTTTGAAGTCCAAAGGTTTGCATTTCAAGAATTCAAGTGTAGAAAAAAAATATAATAAATAAAAAAGCATTCATAGCGTAGCCAGGGTGTGTGGTTGGTCGTCTGTACAAGTTGACTATTATAGCCATTCCTAAATACTTTCTATGCCTTGCTTCTGCTTCAGCAATTTGCAGCAGAACTCCTTGATCAATGAAGGCAGAAGTTGTGCCTCAGTAACAGTTGTGGGTTGTTGGTGCATTTGGGGCTGGCTGTGACTGGTGTTGGGTTGCATCTGGGTTATAACCTCGTGGGCCTTCCTACTTGGCTGCCCACCTTCTTCTTTAAATCACAAGAAACATACAAATCACACGTTAGATTTCAATACAATTTCATAACGTAACATACATATGCATCATTAAATAAAATAAGATAACATCGTACTGTGACAGAGAATAACTTTTATAAGTGTAATTAATATAAGCCCTCTATCTGTAATATACGTAATATTATTATAACCAGTATATCAATTCTGGATGCATCTAGTCCCCACTAATGCAAAAGTTAGTGTGTCCCATAAAAACCCTTTTTATGAATGCAATGTTTGAAAACGGTTATAGTTCAGCAAAAACATTTTGACCTGGTTCTCTATAACCTTGGCTCTTGATACCAATCTGTAACACCCCCAAAAGGGGATCGAGTGGTAATAGGTCAGGGGGTGTTACTTCAAGATCATCCAGACATATATATTAAGAACGACAAAAAAGTCGTTTAATTTGGATAATTGGATTTAATTAAAAGCACATATTACAAAGTTATAGCTTCACTTGTTCCTTGTTTAATATTACAAAAGATGACATATGATTTCCAAAATATGGTATAATAGTCTTTTAAGCGTGCATTCCAAACGTAACCCAATGCATCCTTGGACTCGTGTCCTATTGCCTCCTTGAAAACATTGCTTAAATCGTCAAACCAAAATGTGGTGAATTCATAGGTTTTATGTATTTAATTAGCTAGGACCGCCACGATTTCCGTGATGATACTACATATGCAAAACAATCACAAAACCAGATTTACAAATTACACTAAGCTCATGACATGAAGCTCGACAGTCTTGTTCGCAAAAATGATTGCTACCTCAGCCGAAATGATGTTTTAACCAGAAACAATCCTGATTCGACATGCTATAAACGTTCATTCCAGGTGTTAGACTACGTCACTCTAAAACGGGGTGGTCGTTTCAATTAGATCTATTAAATAATCATTCGCCCTCACATAATGTAATGCCCAACTAAACTATGCACTTTGACAGTATCATAACAAATGAGCATAAACTTGGGTTAGCCGCCTAATTAGGAAACTTGTAATTCCAATGCAATAATATCCTTGCGTCCAATCTTGTAATAACAAAGTTGTTATCCACACCAATAATAGTAAAATCAGTAAAATTGTAAAAAGTGTGGGGCTATGGAACTCACCTACACGTGAGTGATCTGATAATTATATTTTCTAGTTGGAATGCTTCACTGATATTTCCCGAATGAACATAATTCAATATAGGTGCTATAAAGTACCGAGTACTTATTAATGAACATATTATAATCTGTATAGTGTTACATCGTATATCGTTCGGGCTATCATAAATCAACAGAGGTATGACTATGCACAGTAGAGGAGTTAGGACACTTTAAAATCGTAAATCCAACAAAATCATCGATGGCGCCATCGAAGATGCCTCTTATTGAAATTCCCTGTATTTATAGCCACTTTGATAACCACGTAATTATTCTATTTAGTTAATCACCGACTAATCGTTTTGGTAAAATAATATTTTAAAGTGAAAACATTTATTAAATAATACTTTTGTAAAAATACCTCAATTTCTGGTCAGTTTTATGTCGTTGCTTGGTTTCTTAAGTCCCGTTTCGTAGTAAGACGAGTGATCAAAATATTACATTTTCATGTTTTTGCATATTCTATGCCGATGCAATAGTGATTTTACTGTTCACGACAGCTCGTTTGTCGTTTTTGGGTTTTAATTAGCGTAAACTCGTAATCGTAATAACTTATCCGTTTTAATCCCGATTTTAGTGATTATTGAGTACGTATTTGTTTATTAAGGATGTAATATATTTAATAATGTTGGGTCGCTGATTGATTAGTAATTTTATGTTCCTTTGTTTATTAAATTACCTTTTATAAACTTTTCAATTATCGAAAATGTGTAGTTTATTCGTTATCAGTTCGTTTTTTAGCGATTCTTAGAGTACGGTCTGTAATTAAAAGTTATATCATATATTAGATGTTTTAAAAACATAAGTTTCTGTAATGAATAGTGATTTTTATAAAAATAGTTTTATAAAAGTATTTCTCGTCGTAAACTCGTAACTAACGTATCTTTTTCGTTATAATATAGGGTTTTTCGAGTTTTATCATTTTGGTATCGTCACGAGGCGTATTATTTTTATATAATGTTTAACCTACTGTATGAGGCTGAATTATAACAGCCTTATATGGCCAATTGTTATATTTCTATTCATAACTTTCTTAAGTAAACCTTTAAAAACCCTAATTTATACTTAAAATGTTTTTACTTAAACCATTATGTTTTAACATATTTTTAATTCCTTTTTTATTGAATTATATCATAACAACTAATGACATAAAGAATAAGTGCTATAAATTCATAAAACATAAGTGAAAACTCATTTTACATATCTAAAAAGTCACCTTTAGTGGTGATTTAGCCATAAGTAAATATTACACATAAAATACTGATAATAAAGAAGTATAATAGAAATTAGGAAGGACCTTAGGGATGATGTATGGGCTGAGACATAAGTGCTAACCTGTGTTTAGATTCCAAAACCAAATCTTACAACTTTATAAAACTAGATTAGGTTTGTAAACCCTAATCTTCCTTTTCTTCTTAATTCTTCGAAATGAGGACCAATGCTTGTAAACACCTTAGTGTGCCTTAGGATTGATGTGTAAAGGGTTGTATGGATTGTAGAAAAATTTTGTATGGTTTGCTTAGATGGGGATTATGAGCCGTGGGTTTTGGCTTACAAAAGAGAGAAAGAAATGATTTTGGTTAAGTAAAGGAGTGTATGAAAACTTTACATATGCATGTGTATTTATAGGAAGAGGAATGAGACATTTGCTAGTGGCTTAGTTTGACTAGAAATTCAAAGGGGAGGGGGGGCCTTGTGCCGTGGGTTTTCAAGGGGACAAGGGGACCAAGGGGGAGGGAAACAAGGACCTTAATGGTTTATGTCTTATGGTTCCCTCTAATAGAAATCATCCCATGATTTCTAGGGCTTATGTTCCTAGTTACTTTTCTTTTATATACTTTGTATTACTTGTGTAATTATAAAAGAAAGTGTAAGTAAAAAGTTTATATAAAAATGTAAAGTGTAGTTTTTATATAAAAGTATACTTTGTAAAGTCTTGGTATTTTGTAAAGTATTTGTTATCTTGTATAAACATATGAAACGTGTATAAATATATAAATATGATAAAGAAAACTCTTTTTAACTTCGATCATTGTATATAAAGTAGGTATTTGTTGAAAGCGTATCGTTAATTTTTAGGTCGGCGAATAACTAATTGTCTATTATCGCGATAACGTAAATACTTTCACGTATCCTGATAATAGTAATTGTGTATATGTTAATAAGTATCCTCAAAATAATACTAACCCTTAGCTTTGACGTAAACCAATATTTTGTTGATAGCCTGTTTACGTCTAACTCGATTATTCTTGCTTAAGCGATTTTAACTTAACGTTTTCCATAAAAAACAAACGCGTACAATAACAGAAAGGAATTAAATAGCGTAATCTATCACCATGTTCATTGTCCTAAAAAGGTTTGGTGTTATAGATGTCAATGCATTAAATATATCTATTGGGTTTGACAACCCCGTCTGGGGTCTGAATCCTTGTGAACACCCTGTCAAACGGACATTTTGTAGTTTGAAGTAGTAGGTATATGACAATAATACCTTGTTCTGGGGCACATTGGCATACGAAAAGATATATTTTTGTTAACGTTCGGTGTCATGAGCTTAATGCGTGAAAGAAAAGAGATGTTATACATTGTATTCGTTGCAATGTTTTCCAGAGAACTAATTATGTGTTCAAAGATTATTTCGTATGGATTATTTTAAACTCTAAGAATATCACTCAACAATTTTGTTGACGTTTTAAACATGTTTTATCCCAGGTAACCAAGGATAAAGGAAACGATGGTGTGGAAGTGTCGTGCGTGTGATGATTTGGGGAAAGACTACTTATGTGTTCCTTGTCTTTCAAAAACAATGTCTTAATGTGTTTTAAAACAATGTCTTTAAATTTAAAACAATTGTCTTTCAAATGTCGTAATGGTTGTGGTTGCGATCCTGTGGGGACCTATATGCATTTTTCTCTGATTAAATAATGGAACACATGTTTGTAAAACGTCTTAGTTGGGGCGTTTTCTATTATCTTGGTGTATTGTGCTATTTAGTAACACCCAATTGCAATTTCCGCTGCGCAATCCAAAGTTGAAGGTGTTACAGAGTGGTATCAAGATCCTAAGGTTATAGAGAACTAGGTCGAGTATTTTTGAAAACCTAAACTATACCGCTTCTACATGCACGCCAAGACTCCTCGTTGCCATTGGTTACATATAGAAAGGGAAGGTATATTTATGCATGTGTTGTATGCATAAATTGTTATGTATTGGTATATTTATGCATGTGTTGTATGCATAAATTGTTATGTATTGGTATATTTATGCATGTGTTGTATGCATAAATTGTTATGTATTGCTATATTTATGCATGTGTTGTATGCATAAATAGTTATGTATTGGTACATTTATGCATGTGATGTATGCATAGAATATTATGTGATTATACAATAATTATTAT
>BQNB010031903.1:0-53592 GCA_026074375.1 Tanacetum coccineum | reverse complement strand
AATATACCTTTGGTAAAAATGACATAACTTTCACGTTTCAAGTCCGTTTCTTGCGTTTCTTATGTCCACGCTTTCGTATTCAGAAGAGTTATCAAAATTTGACATTTTCATATTTTTAGTCCTTTGATGAATAGTGCTTTTTTACACTTCATACCAGTTATAAACTTATTTTTATAACTTTAATTAACGTAGAACCCGTAAATGTCGTATTTTATTCGTTATAGCTCCGTTTTTAGCGATTCTTTCGAGCACGTCTTTGTTATTAAAAGTTTTATCATATTAATGATGTTTTCCAAAAATAATGTCCTTGATGAACAGTAACTTTTTATAAAAGTATTAATTATCGTAAACTCGCGTAATCCATAACTTCTTCGTTATCGATTGAAAAATTATGATTCTTATCATTTTGGAATCCTAAAAATATGTGTAATCTGTGAAAAATACTAAACTTTATATACCATAAGTATTTGATAACTTGTTTTTATAAAATTTACTTTTATAAACCCGGTATTAACGTAAAACGTATATTTGCCGTATCTTTTTCGTTATAAGGCGGTTTTTCGAGTTCTTTACATATTTGGAATCGTCATGAGGTGTACTATTTTTATAAAGTGTCAAACCTACTGTCTTGGATTCGAAATCCAACAGCCCTTTTATAATACTTATGTGTACTCATTTTTATAACTTGTTTTATGTACTTTTCTATTTAGTAAATTACCACAAGTCTTCCACAAACCTTTATTTCATGTGTCATACATATTATTATGTCCATTTGTCCATCATATGTCCAAGAGTCCATGGTATGAATCCTTATTAACACCTTTAAATCATAACTTATTAAGTAAACCCTAATTTAACAAGTTTCTACATAAACTTTTTATACATAAACCAAGAGTGTACAAGACTTATACTTCCATTATAACATCATATTAGCATCCATATAACATAAATAAAAGTCCATGAAACAATGAGCACAAGTAAAAATCCCTTTTACATGTTTAAAAGTATCCTAATGGTGATTTTGCTACATAGAACTCATACATGTATAAAATGATAAATGTAAAGTTATTAAGAGTTTTAGGTAACCTTAATATGATGAGAGGTGATGAACAAAGTGATCTAAACCCTTGTTTAGAAACCAAACACTAGCTTACAACCCTTGAAAACCCTAATTCCAATAGAAACCCTAATCTTTTCTTTTCCTTGCTAAACCTTCATAATCAACCAACCAAGCTTCCAAACCTTCTTGTATCACCTTAGATATGATGTGTGAACACTTAGAAATGTTGCAAATAAAAATTGTATGGATGGTTCTTGGTTTGTGTTTTGAGCCGTGGCCTAGTATGAGATAAATGGGAGAGTTTTGTGTTTTTCACTAAGTAAAATGAAAGTGTATGTGTTCTATCTCTAGTTTAGGCATTATGTCGGTTACCCTTAATCACTTCACTTCATTACTATGTTGCTCGAATTCAAGAAGAAAAGAGAAGGAAAATGGAAGAAGTTTAGAGAGAGAAACAAGAGAGAGAAAATGGTTGAATTACTTGCAAATGAAATTGTTTACAAATGAAACAAACACATTTTTCCTTGTGGAAATGGTTATAAATACCCTAAAGACTAAAAGGCTTGCATGCCTTTAGTAATTCTACGGGCCGGGCTCGGGTTTACTTGGGCTTTCGCCCGATACACGTGACCGATTAGATTACAAATAAGAGCCCGTTTACCCGTCTAGCCTATTACAACGTATATTAATTTAGTGACCGAGACCTAATATAATTATGAACGAACTTCCATTGTTCGACTCAATATTTTGAGGCTAACAATCTCCCCCGAAGTGAGTTCATTGTGACACTCCTTCGTGAGATCAATGAGATTGCTTTTGTCGTTAAGCTCTTGTGATCTTTGTCTCTGTCTACGTTGTAGGCTTGTTCCTTCATGCTTTGTGATCTTTGATCTTGAGCCTTTGTCATTGTCTTTAGACTTCGTCTTTTCCGTCCGAGATCTTTAAATCTTTATCCTTCCGTCTTGATCGTCTTTGCCACCTTGCGATCTTGTGTCTTGACCAACATGCTCATACTTTGCATCATCTTGAAAGCTTGCTAACAATCTCCCTTGATAGACTTGATATCTTTGAAGGAAGATCTTGTATATCAGAGTTTGTGCGGAAGTCTTTGTCTTTAATTCTTGAGCTTTCATGATTCTTGAATCTTGATGCTTATAGAATGTCTTTGTAGTTTGAGCATGAGCATGTGGTAATGAATCCGACTTCAGCTGGAATGAGGCATCACCATCTCCATCTTTATGTATCCTGAAATAAAACAGTTAGCAATAAAGCGGGTGGACGAATATGGCTTTGTCATTCGTCCGGATTTGGTTAGATTAACCTCCGGTTCTGTAAGACCGTTTTACAGTATAAATACTGTACTTGTGATCAGGTAGATTCAAAGAATCTCCTTGACAGGGTTTCCAGCTCAAAGCGTAGGGTCTTCTAACACAGATGTATTAGATTTGCCATGCTTGCTAGTTCTCATTACCGGAACGTCTCAAAGCAGACAACACGGTAAGAGTGAATCAGATAGTTACTATCTTTCTGATTATGTCGTCAATTCATTTACTGGACCTTTATCGATATCCAGTTGACACAAGCTTGATTCATATAGAATCTCGCAAGTCACCTACCGCAGTGCTGTTTGATGATGACACTGGAAGGATTTCCATTCGTCATTGTGAATACTAAAGAGTATCACTCTGAATGTTCTGGCAGAATCACATGGATAATGCGTAGGACTCTTGTTAACAGCTTGTGAACTTAATGATGTTCGACAAGTGTTAGTCATGGAATGTGTCCTAATGAGATTTATTTGATGATCTCTTGGCTCTAGACTCGATTAGTGCATTTTGGTTTTTTGTAATCGAAGGCTGGAGCAGACTGCCACCTATTCAATATTAACTAACTCGGAGTGAGAAAGTCAATAGAAGTCGTGTGTATCTCCGTGACAAATGAGACAAGTTTCTTTTGAGAGAAACTCGAATGGCTGGGGAGGGTTGTGCATTGCATCACTGGGTCCATGATGTCGTCTTCAATGTCAGCAATCAACATTGTGATTCTGACAGCATATGTATTGACCCGGTTTCTGCCTAAGTTGTGTGGAGGGCTTACGAGTCATGGACGCTCCAGATCGGGTGTTAGGCATCTTCCTACAACATATCAACATAGAAAATACACGATCAAAATACATATTCACAGAAATCCCATAATGCATGACACAAGAGCATAAGTAAATCAAATCATGACATCATATCATAGATAAAATAACATTTCTATCATCGAACATAAGTGATTTACAGCACAACGTTTCAAAAACAAGAAAAACGAGTTCTAACACTACGGTTATCACTAAACGCTACTACTCAATGCTGCAATACTAACGAACATCTGCCTTAACTCTCTCTGCATACGTGACATGCCGCGCTGGAGTCGGTCAACTCTCTGACTCTTAACACAAGGCCGGTGCCTCTGAGCCTCCTGTTATCCCTCTCCAACTCAACAATCCTCTCAGTCAAAAGCAATAACTGCTGACTCAACCCCAACAATCCTATGTCCCTGCTCTCTCTGAACTTCCTCAATAGCCTGTATATGATGGACTGGGATAGCCTGAGTGTGATCATGGAACCTCTGAACCCCATCGCCTAATGTCTCATATGTAGCCTCTACTGCTCTCTCCTGAGCAGGCTCAGGTATATCCTTTGGCGTCGCAGGATGCGTAACCCTCTCAACTCTGACCTCAACCGGGCCTCTCAAACCGTCCTCCTGTCTCATCTTCGATCCACAGCCTCAACATAACTCTAGCATCAATCCCCTCTATCCCAAAGCAGCTGCGTAAGCAAAACACTGACGTCATATCTGCCGAGATCTCTGGATCAGTATCCTGCTCTAAGTGAGGTTCCTCACTAACCCTGACAATAGCATCATCCCTCAAACTAATCTCTCTATGATCAACCTCTACATCTGCCAGATAACCAGAATTCTTAATTCTCTTAGGTGATGGTATCAAATCAGTACGGACAGGAGATAAAGCTCCGGATACAGGTGGTAATGCAGGTACAGATGTCATAGGGGACCTACATCACGGGGACCTACGTCTCTTGCGAGATGGCCCCGCAGAAGTACTCGGTAAATCTGGTGAAGAATGATCTGACAATGAGTGTCTCGAAGAAGAATCAGATGAAGCATCCGAATGAAAATCTGATGATGCCTCTGATGACGAATCTGAAGAAGAATGATCGGCAGAATGTCTCACAGCAAGACGATGAGTGGGTAACGGTCCAACCCTCTTCCTCGCAGTCATCATGTGTACCGGCCCATTAAGATGGTAGCGGTACGGTCGACCATGAGGAATAGGCTGTCCAGGTGATAGAATCATAACCCGACGACGAGGTATGATAGGTGATCTCTGGGTAGAAGCGGTAATCTCAGTGAAAGGCGTACCATGGGTAGGTGATGGTGGTGTATCTGGTGTATCACTGTCTGTGGTGTCATCATCCGATGATAAAAATGGTGAGATAGCTGGTAATGGTGGTATATGGTCTGATGATGGATCCTCAGATGGATCAGACTCTGAATCAGATGCAGGTGAGTAATCAGGAGAAGCTGGTGTATAGTCTGGGGATGGTGGTATAGTAGGTGCTATGATAGGTGTCTCTGTGGGTATCACTGGTGTGTCAGTCTGAGTAGCGGGTGGAGTAATCACTGGTGTGGTGTCAGGAATAGTAGTAGGGATAGTACCGAACAAGATCACTCGTCCAGCAGGTGTCCCCACGCTATCCTCTGATGAATCCGAAGAAATCGAGATAACTGAAATAGCCATAACCTGCACAAGCAAAGTTCATATAAATCATCTTTATATCAACCATGCATGATGCAAAAATATGAATGGGTGAATGGGTAACTGGATGAATGCAAAATGAATGAATGAATGAGTCATCGAGCACGTCATGATAGGATGAAATAAGAAATACTTAGAAATATTAGATATACTTAGTATTTAATACGTATATATTATTTACGTAGTACTTAGTTATGTATACGTACTATGTAAGGTCACGTAAGGCACATAATCACGTAGGATCACATACTGGTTATAGTCCAGACCTAGTTTATACTACCTGGTTCTCTATAACCTTGGCTCTTGATACCAATCTGTCACACCCCCAGACGGGGCCTGGACGGAATACGTGTCCGGAGGCGTGACTTTATTGAGCATCTCAAGTACAAAGCATAAAGAACGACCTCTAAGGGTACGTTTTGAAAAATAAACACCGTTGCAAAGTTTTAAAATAATAATAATAAGTTTTACATCGATTAAATTTAAAAGATTCAAAGTTAAAATGCGGAAGCTTAAATAAGTTCAACAACGGTATTTAAAGACATAGATAAATCTCTGGTAAACCGGTACAGGCAAATAGACTTCACATAAGTCAAGCAACAGCATCCATGCTAAGCACCTGAGAAAAACATGCTTAAAACGTCAACATAAAGTTGAGTGAATTCATAGGTTTAGTTCAAACGTTGTTATAGTGGACCACAAGATATCAAAACGTATGCGACAGTTATAACAGATACAACTTCACATAAAAAGTATTTACGTTGCACTAAGCTCATGACACTGAAGCTAATTACGCAAGATAGCATGTACATTGCTATAAGTATTTGTTTGCCCTTCCAGGTGTCCGACCAAAGACAACCTAACCAGTACGACATGACATATATCCGTTTATCGGGCGCCCCGTGGGTAGTGAGCGCTACTCACCCGGATAGGGATAATTAGTCCCAATAGATCTATTTATTCATTCGCGCTCCCTCGACCGGTCCTCCAGTCAAGAGATTGACAGTTCATGATAGTTCGGGCAGTAGTGGTCTAAAAGCTACTTAGGCAACACGTAAACAGGGAAAATCTCACGTAAAGTACTTGTGTCCAGTTTTAAAAACAAGCAATGTTTCTCACCCCAAGTTATAAAACATTTAGTCAAAACGAGTAAAAGAGTGGGGCTATGAACTCACCTTGATGATAAGGTAAAGAGTACACGTCAAAAGTAGGGTCACTCGGAACGAACAGTGGTACACGGGTATGACCTAGAAGAATACGGGTTTCTATTTAGTCTCAGAAAGTTAATCGTAGGTGGTTGATGCATGAACGTCTATTATTTATTTTTGGTAAACGTTATCTGTGTATTAAAAACATTAGTGATCGGTTTTCATAAAAAGCCTTAAGTTGTAAGTAAGTACGTATATAATATTATATTAATTATATAAATGTAATATTATATTATTATTATCGTATAAATAATCTTGTTATTTATAATTTGACGTTTCCCAAATCGTTAAGTAATTTAATCAAAACATTTTATTATTTATGTTTTTCTAAATAATTTCTAAGTATAATATTTTTACAAAAATTCGGCATGACCCGTTCGTGTTTACTCACTTTTCCAAAGTCGTAGACTTTATCAAAAACCAATTTCAAACCACTAGTTACATTTTACAACTCAACACAATCGCTTTTCATTTAAAACAAGTCCAACGAGTCACAAAAACCCTTATTAGGCTTTTAGGCCCAATAAGCCTCTTTAATAATAAAATACGAATTTAATAAGTCCGATATACTAAGAAGATAACAAATAAGTTCTAGGTTCATCGATAAGCTAGCCAAGACAAATAAGTCGAACCCATAAGCTTATGTAAAGCTTGGGCCGTGGGTTGATGTTATGGGTGACGTGGTTATTGGTTAAGTCAATAAGCTTAATGTTTTACCCTTCCAAAAATAAGCTAGAGATAAGCATATAAATATTAAAGTACAAGAAATAAGCTTGAGAAATATTTCTTTATGTTTTCTATATCACACGTGTACATATATGTATTGAACAAGTTCCAAAATAATCAAACTAGCTCTCAAATAAGCTCATAACATAAGTCGAATAAAATAAGCTCAAAAGTACAAATATTATTACATGAAAATAACCACGATCACAAAACTATGATTTCCTTGTATTCCTTTTTATAATTTTCGAACCATGTGTATACCCTTTTAGGGTTTATGTAGTTTTAAAACCCTTCTTTTTATAAAACTAATTGTACAACCAATGTTTATGCATCAAGAGGAATAGAAAAATACGAGTTATTTGAAGATTGGAAGACTTACAAAGAAAAATGATTTTTAGAGATGAACAAAGATCAAGAACAACCCAAATGTTGTTTGTTTTATACCCGGATGATCTTAGATGATCAAACCTTCAACTTGTCTTCAAATGTAAATGATCAAAGATGAAAAATGTATGGATTTGTGTATATTTGTGTTGGTTCGTGGGTTTGAGAGAGAAAACAAGAGAGAAAATAAGTTTTGTGTGTGTAGGATGAATGAAATGAAATGAGTTTAGGTAATATATATGCTAGTTCCAAAAATTCACAACACATACTCATGTGTGTGTGTTCCACCGATCGGACAAGGGGGGGGACAACCAAAGGGGACCAATTTGATCACCCAATGATATCCTTAAGAGTACATGTCCTTTCCTCTAACCATGCTAGCTTGTCTAGTGCTTTGATTTCAAATTTTTGAATCCTATGTATACATGCATGTGTGTAACCGGTTAGGACAAGGCCAAGGGGGGGGGGGACCAAAAATGGTTCCAAGATTCTAGGATCACTAGTGCTCAAAATCATTTAATTTCCAAAGGTCTTGCTTGCATACACATATGCATAGACTAAAACGCGTATCATGTAAATAACGAATCGGGTAACGGCATCACGAAAAATTATGAAATCTTAAACATTGCTTTAAAACATAAAAACGTGGCTATTGCCAAAATACTACAACGATTGGTGTCCCGGTTCGCTCCCGGTGACGATTCTCAGATAATAACGAAACAACTTCCCGGCTAAACGGTAAAGCTAAACGAAACATTTAAAAATTCAAATTTTCTACACGGAAACGGCTAATTTACTGAACGGAAATTCTCGGGTTGTCACAGAAAGACTCATATAAGTTTTCATTTGTCCATTTTGTTTCAAGTCAAAATCTGTCGAAGTCATTTTAAGTTTTAAAAAACCCACATTTTGATCTTAAATTTAGATGAGTAAAAGTAGGTTTTAGCTTCTAAAAATTTGTGCATAAGCTCTTTGTAGTGAGTAGTTAATCTGTTTCAGCTTACTTTATATGTTGAACTTATTTTAGATAGCTTAATTTAGTCTGCAATATAGCTAGTTGTCTTTTTATAAAAAAACCAAAAAGAGTGCAATATGTGTGAAACAGCCTTTTTCATAAGCTTTTTCATAGCTTATTTGATTTTCAAAATGTTTTTTGAGTGATGGTTATTGTAGCTTATTGTATAAGCTTTTAAGTGATATAGCCCATTAAGCCATAAGAATCCATCTATTTGCTTAAAAATAAGCTCAAAAGTGCCTCTATAGGCTGTTTGGTTAGACAGTTTTAACCCAAAGTGCTTATTTGCTTATTTATGCTTTTGTCTTGTTAGGTTTGCTTAATTCAGGTTTCCAATTGCTTATTATGCTTGTTTATGTCTGTTTTGTGCTTATTTGCTCAGTTGTAGCTTATTTTAAGCTTATTTGCAAATTTGAGTATTTTGCCTTTTAGTCCTAAGTTAAATCTGTCTTATTGCTTTCCATGTTTTTTCAGCTTATCTAGGTAGCTTAATTTTAGTCATTAGTGCTTATTAGAATTAGGTCTAAGTCTTTTTCAATTTATTTGCTTTTCTAGTGCTTATTTAGTCTAAAAAAATGCCAACAGTGTAGCTCTTTTTGCTCCTAGTATAAAAAGCCAATCTGTCACTCTTTTTAGCTTATTTCCGTGCTTATTTGTGGTTTGTATAAAAAGTCACTTTTTTGAAATTACTTATTTTCGGGTCCTTAAGCTTTTCCATAAAAAAATTTGCAAAATAAAAAACTTTGGGAAATTGTGAAGTCTAGGGTGAGCAAGGCTCGAACCCTGGACCTCACCAACCTCAACCAAAGTTTTCCACACACCGCACACAACCACTAGCGCCCTTGGGTCTTTTCCGTTTTACTTTGCACAAACTAATCTTTTATACACGTTTTTTCTCTTTTTGCTTATAAGCCCTTTTCTGCTTATTTCGTAGCTTATTTGATAAGCTGTTTCACCCCTTTTATTTTTCTTAGGTTTAGCATTACTCAAAGCACTTTTCCTTAATTTTTCAGATTTTTCCAAGATCGTTTAGTATTTTTAATTAATTTTTCTTATTAAAACTGTTTTTAATTCATATTAAATAAAATAAAAATCAAAAAAATATAATTCTTTTTTTTTTAAATTCTTTTATCATTGAAGACTTAGGAAAATTAATTTTGCATTTGTAGAGTTAAATTTGCTCAATTTAGGTTTTTAAAGAACGAGTTTAGGATCCCGTTCTCGTTTTTCGTGTTTCCATTGCTTTTCCTATCTATTTACTTATACTTGTTGTGTCATTACAATTGTAGAAATTAGAAAAACAATTCCAAAAATCATTGAAACATTCAAACCGCGATCACGAACGTAAGTCACATTTATATTCAGCCTCTACGTAAACAACCCGGAAGGTTTTTTAGGGATTTTGCTATGGGTAAAAGTAATTACCTCTTTATAAAATCCTTACGGAATACTTATCTCTATATTATTGATCTTCTCCATTAATTAAGAATTTATATTTATTTTATATATACAATAAGGGACGAGTCATTTTGGCACCCGCTATCGGGGAGGTGTGATACGATATTCGTGTTTCGTTTGAAGATTAGTTTTTAAAGACCCTTCCTCGTGAAGTTATCATTTTCCGTTTGTGAATATGTTTCTTCTCATTAAGAAATTAAAAAAAACAAAACAATACATTTCCTAAAGTATTGAAAAGTAGCCAAAAAAATAGAAAAACCATCAAAATAACGTGTAGTTAATCGTTATAATCGGCTCACCTTGAATTACCAACTATAAGGATGGTATAAAGACGGGCATGATACCCAGGAACATATGCCCAATAAAGGAAGAACGCTTTTAAATCGTTTCGGCGTTCTAATCCTTCCGCTCTCTGTGCGTATTTAAAGAGCTACAAATGGACTTTTTAACATCCGGTACCAAAATATAATGTTGTTCTTGTATTTAGTGCATGCGCACTCGCTCTTCTTCGAATCTAGTTGGTGAATCTTTTCCTAATCCAACTACTTCAAATCCAAAACGTCGTAACCGTAGACGTTCAAAGCAACCTTTTTCTCTTGAAGAATCTCCCGTAGATACGATGGCCGATCAACGTACTATGGCGGAATTGCTCCGTGCACCCACCAAGGGTTATGCAGAGGCAATTGTGGTTCCACCAATTCTTGCTGAGCATTTCGAGCTCAAGCATAGTGTGAGATCCTAGTAATAGATCTTTCTAGCCTGTTAAGGGTGGTAGATAACTTTCGCAAGTAAATCTACAAGAGAGGCTCTTGGTTGAATACCAAGCTATATGCGGAATCTATAACTTGATAATAAGAAGAATGATAACAGCGATAATAAGAAAGAAACAGATCATTATTGATCAAAACATTAAAAATACTAACTATTGGAATGTGTTTTTGAGATCTAGAGTGTACAATTCCAAATTGCGATGGGTATCTTATATACTAGTGAAACCCTAGGCCTCATCTAACTAAAGGTTTTGACTGATAATGCATTAATCACTTCCCTAACATTTCTCATGCATATCCTAACTAACTAATCAAAACTGCGTTCTTCAGCAAAACAATATTACTATCAGCATAAATGATTAACTATCAGCAGAAATGAAGTACTTGATATACTATCAGCAGAAATGAACTATATCAGCAGAAATGACTTAGTCAGCAGAAATGACTTAGTCAGCAGAAATGATATATCCTAACAATCCTCCCCTAAACTGGATTGTAACTTGCTTATTGTCCAGTTTCCAGTAAAAGATCAATATCTTCAGCACCTGGAGGATTGACAGCAACACTATAAAGTACCCCAGGAGTTTGAGCAAGGATGACTTGACAGCAACAGCAACAGCTAGAAGCCAGCCTGCTTGGCCTTGTTGAGTCTTGAAAGAATGTATCAGCAACAATGTAAACATATAGCAATGTATCAAATCAGCAACAAGTGAAAGGCCAAGCAGAGTCTTTACAGCAACAAGTTTGGAACCACCACTGCTACCATGACAGTATGTACAAAAGTTTCAAACTGGCCTCATTACTTCCAGATGAGGGAAGCGAATCATCGACAGAACCGTAAATGGATTTGATGTCTCTTTACCAGTAGCCATTAACTCTGGAGTAGCCCGTCCTTTGGTAACAGAAGTTGTATCCTCAGTGAACTGAAAAACCCCATCAACTCTCCATACAGAAAACATATGAGTTGCAAACTATATTACTTTTGCAAGTCCTTACAGCCATCAACGGTATTTGAGATGGCTTTACCACCATCCGTTACCCTGGTGGGCTAGACAATCCTTAGATACCGAAAAGAACGAATATCTACGGTGGATTGAAAACCGTCTCAACTAATCAGAACTGAAACATCGCTAATTGAGTTACACTGATAAATTTTAAGCGACCTATCAACCGCTATAAAACTGAATAATGAGAAGGCGCTTACCAAAAGCCGTACACTCTTGGGCTATTAAACCTGGATAACAACTAAAGAATATCCATGGTGTATTTGAAATTATTCCAACAATTCGAACATTACAAACCAGGTGAGTTGGACACCAGTCACTTTTGAAAAGTGCCAACCATCTAATCATGGAGGTTTCCACAGCTTTACCATAATCCATGAACTTATGGGCATAGCCACTCTTCACACACGTGATATGGGATGAAAACCATACAACTTATGAGCAAGTTGCCAACTATATCACCGGATTTAAGAACTCACTCCAAAAAGCCAGATCCGTTTGGAGAATCAACTCTTTCTTTTCAAAGATGAATCAGCAGGAACATCAGCAGAAATAAAACAAAATCAGCAGAAACCAGAAACATCAGCAGAAATGACTGTGTTTCAGCAGAAATGGTGAGATGCAGCAGAAACCACATCTTATGCATCCTTTTCAACCTGCACTTGGTTAGCATTGAAACAAAAGAAATATACAATGGACAAACGAGATATCTAGATAAATAAAAAAAATAAAATAAAAATCTAGAAATGTAGTACAACAGCATGCCTCCCCTCAACCATAGGCCTCCCCTTAAACATAGGCACTATGGATTGAGCATCCCAATGTTAACCACTAAGAATGAAAATCGAGGACCATCAAACTTTTTAGTTAACAAGTCTGCAACATTACGTTCAGTGGGAATTTTATCAACCTCAATAAGTCCCTTTTCATAAGCATCTTTTATAAAGTGATGCCTAATCTTAATGTGTTTGGTTCTTTGATGAAAAACAAGATTTTTGACAATACTTATGGTGCTTTGGTGTTAGCCTACAATATACAACAACAATAAAAATGTTAGTTACAACAAGGGACCCAAGTCATTACTGACTTGGGTCAAACTAGTACCAATAGTTGGAACTAGATTTTCTATTGGAGTGGGACCTCATATGAGTGGCAAAGCCAGGATCAGTCCAAGTCCAATAAGCAGATGGAGAATAGACACTTTCGCCATAAAAGCTATTAAGATAATTAAGATAACATAAAAATGTCCCTTATGAGAAGGTAGTCTATGCAGTGGCCTTTGAGGATGAGAAAAAGGTTGGACATAAGGGGTCGTGGGTCTACCATTTCGTGCACGTCTTGCTGGAATAACATAACCAGCAGGAATGGATGCTCCAGCAGAATTGTAAGAATCAGCACAAATGGGCTTACCCGTATCAGCATAATTGGGAAATTCAGCAGATATAGGGGTATCAGCAGAAATGGGGTTGGACCTATCAGCAGAAACGTCTGTAGGTGTTTTCCTTTTTGAGTCATTATTTCTTGAACCCCTCCCTTTATCCAATCGTTTCTCATAGTAATCACAGTCTTTTATAAGATGCTTGGTACTTCCACAAACAAAACAGGATTTAGAAGTAGAAGATTTATGATTGCTGAAAAGACTTCTCTTATTCAAAGAACCAACATTATCACACTTTGTTTTTGAATTACAAGAAAAAGAAACACTAGGAACAGATGCATTAGATACATAAGGACCTAAAATACTTCCAGTGACTCTTATTTCTTCAGAAGCACTTCCAGTGGATTTGACACTAGTAGAGTCTTGAGAATCATTATCACTGGTACTGGGTTCAGAACACTCCATGCTAGAATCAAATGAGGAGAAGTCTTTGGGAGATGGTTCGGAAGACCTGTCACTGAAATCAAAGAAGGCAGAATCATTAGAATTAGCGAGACTGCCCGTAGGAGTCTTGATTTCAGTGGTCTCACTAGTCTGTTTCCCATATTCCCTTACTATCTCATTATCATCAGAAGCATTGGAGGTAGGCATATAGTTCCCTGTCATAGGTGGGGGAACTGCCTTCATATGGTCAACTTTGTCAAACCTATTGTAAATAGGGTTTGCTCCTATGTCTTCTAAGTCAGTGGTAAAAACACTAAATTTAGAGTTACCAAAACCCCAATCATCATCCCCGACCAAATTATGAAAGCCTAATCCCTTTTTAGTTCTAGCAGTCATAGAGCTATCTATTAATTTAAACAAGTTTTGTCCACGTTTGCTCTATTTTTCTTGATTAGCTAACTCTTTATCTAATTTAGCCAGCAACTCTTGTTTTTCTTGAGAGGCTTGATTAATAAGTTTTTCCTTATACTCAAGAATGTTTGATTTATCTGCTAGATCATATGAAAAAACTCTTATTTTCTCCTCATAGGCTAACTGATTCTTTTGATAGTGTTTTATTTGTCTTTCAAATGTGTTAACAGCTTCTTTGTGAGAATTTAATGAAATAACAGTTGCATCAAATTGATTCCTTAGGTCAGAATACTGTTTAAAAATAGAATGATATTTAGAGTCATGACACAAAGGGCATGAATGTACCTCTCTAACAAATGCAAGTGGTTGATCACTAATTTGAGCACCACCAGCAGAAACACTATAATCAGCAGAAACAAAACCTTCAGCAGAAACAACCACACAATCAGCAGAATCCATAGCTTCAGCAGAATCTACAACATCATCAGCAGAAATCACAACTTCAGCAGGAACACACTCTTCAGCAGAAACATCATCTTCAGAATCTGACTAAATCTACAAGAGAGGCTCTTGGTTGAATACCAAGCTATATGCAGAATCTATAACTTGATAATAAGAAGAATGATAACAGAGATAATAAGAAAGAAACAGATCACTATTGATTCAAACATTTTTAAAAAAAATAAAAAAAAAAAAAAAAAAAAATACTAACTATTGAATGTGTTTTTGAGATCTAGTGGTGTGTACATTCCACATTGGTGGGTTTCTATATACTAGTGAAACCCTAGCGGCCCAATCTATCTAAACGGGTTTTGATTGATATGCATTATCACTTCCTAACATTTCTCATGCATATCCTAACTAACTATTACAAAACTGCGTTATCAGCAGAAACAATATTACTATCAGCATAAATGATTAACTATCAGCAGAAATGAAGTGCTTGATATACTATCAGCAGAAATGAACTATATCAGCAGAAATGACTTAGTCAGCAGAAATGATATATCCTAACAACTGTGGAATCCAGGAATCTAGACTCAACTAGGGTATGAATAACATTGATTGATTAAGCACAGCGGAATATAAAAACACAATCAACATTACTAATAAGGTTTTCTTTATTCAAACATGATAAAGAAACTACTACTACTACTACTACACACGCTCTATGCGTTTCTAGACTCTCATTGGAGAAGTCTGCTATGTATGGATACCTCTAACCTAGACGCCTACCCTCTTTATATAATAGAGGGAGTAGGGTTTACAAGACAAGATAAGATCAATCTTATTTAACCAGTCTTCAATCATCATAAATACTATTTGACCAGTCTTCAATCATCATAAATACTATTTGACCAGTCTTCAATCAGCATTAATGTTGATCTTTATCTTTTAGCTGAGCATTAAATACTGTTTGACTAATCTTCAATCAGCATTATAATGTATTCCAGCTTTGTCTTGTAGGTCTTCCATCTTTACAATTTATGTTTTGTCATAATAACTCAATTATAATTCCAACAATCTCCCCTAAATGATTAATGACCAAACTAATAAGCCAGCTTCCCTAAAGCAAATATCAGATGAAGAAAACCTTTCACCTGAATCCATGCATCTTTCCCCTTTTTGTTCATAAGCATATAGGAGTGCATGTAGATGGGTTTAAGTATTGAACAATAAGCTTCCCCTTCTTAAAAAGTATATTAACCATCTCTAGAATCTCGGAACTTAGTAGCATAGATCATCTCTTCCTTCAGTTCGAACAAGATATGGAATATTACTATAATATTGTAATAAAAATGTCTTTGGATAATTCTTATAGTCAATATATGCATGGCGATCACATGCAATGGCCGATAGTCTCAGTGAGCTCACGTCGGATCAACAGAAAACCACTAATGCTTATGATTATTCATTTTCCTATTATCATATCGATGAACTGTATGGTATCATTGCCCCCAAAAAATTTGTAAGAGCGTGTAAATGTTCCAATTCAAGACTTATAGAATAAACAAAACCTCCAAAATTAACCATAACATCCTCATTGTTCAAGATCCAAGGGCCGTCTGTGGACCCAAAATATATGTGTTTATGATATAAAATTACAGAAAAATAAATCATAGGAAAACTTTATAAACCCTAGAATCAAGTGCACGAGGCTCTGATACCAACTATGGAATCCAGGAATCTAGACTCAACTAGGGTATGAATAACATTGATTGATTAAGCACAGCGGAATATAAAAACACAATCAACATTACTAATAAGGTTTTCTTTATTCAAACATGATAAAGAAACTACTACTACTACTACTACACACGCTCTATGCGTTTCTAGACTCTCATTGGAGAAGTCTGCTATGTATGGATACCTCTAACCTAGACGCCTACCCTCTTTATATAATAGAGGGAGTAGGGTTTACAAGACAAGTTAGTGCATGCGCACTCGCTCTTCTTCGAATCTAGTTGGTGAATCTTCTCCTAATCCAACTACTTCAAATCCGAAACGTCGTAACCGTAGACGTTCAAAGCAACCTTTTTCTCTTGAAGAATCTCCCTTAGATACGATGGCCGATCAACGTACTATGGCGGAATTGCTCCGTGCACCCACCGAGGGTTATGCAGAGGCAATTGTGGTTCCACCAATTCTTGCTGAGCATTTCGAGCTCAAGCATAGTCTCATTAATATGATGACTTCGGACCAATTCTTCGGACTTGAGAAAGACAATCCTCATGATCACATTCGTTGGTTTAACAAAATAACTTCCACAATAAAATACAAGGATGTGCCTAATTCGGCGATTAAGCTTATGCTTTTTCCATTCTCTCTTGCGGGGGCAGCCCGTCGTTGGCTCGAAAAAGAACCCCCTCGTTCTATTCTCACTTGGGAAGATCTTGTTTCCAAATTCATCAATGAATTCTTTCCTCCCTCAAGAACGACAAATCTCCGAAATGAAATTTCCAACTTTCAACAACGTTTTGATGAATCGTTTCATGAGGCATGGGACCGTTACAAAGATCTCCTTCGTGCATGCCCTCATCATGGTTTTACCGAATTGCATCAACTTGATACCTTCTACAATGCCTTAAACCCAGCCGACCAAGATTCTTTGAATTCTGCCGCCGGTGGCAATCTTTTGGAAAGACGTACTCAAGATGTGTTGACGATTATCGAAAACAAATCCAAGGTCCGCAATTCACGAAACAAATCGATTGTTTCTCAAGTGAAATCAAGTGATGTTAATTCTTCTTCTTCCTCTGAGATAGCCAAACTTACTCATGCAGTAAATCAGCAAACAAGTGCTGTGACTACCGCCATGACCGCTATTCTCAAACAATTTCAAGCAACCCCACCTCCAGCTTCCGTAAAAGCCGTTGAGGAAATTTGTGTTACTTGCGGTGGTGCTCATCCTTATTATCAGTGTCTCGCCGCCGATGGCAACACTTTCCTGGAATTTCAGGATAATATTCAAGGATACGTTTCAGCAGCCGCGGTTAACTACAATCAGGGTAATTCCGGTTATCGTCCTTTGAGTGTGGCTAATCAAATTCGACCACTTGGTTTTGCTCAACCAAATGTGCAAAATAATTAAAACCGGTTTAGCCAACCTCAAGGATATAATCGAGGAAACAATTTCAAACATGATACATCTTATCAAGCTTCAATTCAACAAAATCAAGTTGTTCCTTTAAGTGAGTTGGAGAAAATTAAGAAGATAAATGAGGTTAATATAAAAGCCATGCAAGCTCAAATTAACAATGTGCAAAATAAGTTAAGAAATGAAATGCAAACTTCGATTCAAGCTTCAATGTCTAACCAAACCAATGAGCCTAAGAGTATGATGGCTAGTTTTTTTCCAAATGAACACCGCTTCTACCTCGGGTTCGGGATCTCTCCCTAGCAACACCATTGCTAACATGAAAGGTGAATTGAAAGCCATCACCACCCGAAGTGGTCTTGTTCTTGATGGACCTTCCGTTCCTATGCCTCCTCCATTCATTAATTCGGAGGAGGATGAATGTGCAGAGGAGACTTTAACGGGCCCGAAACTCGCTGAGTATACCATTAAGGTCCCACCTCCTCTTGTACAAAAAGCTAAACCTACTTCTCTAAAGAATTATGTGGTGCACAAAAGGGATCCTCTTCACCCCAATATCCCTTATCCTTCAAGAATGCACCAAGAAAAGCAGCAAGAGAAAGATGAAGTCCAAATTCATAAATTTTGGCAAATGTTCAAACAACTTCACATCAATATCTCTCTTGCCGATGCTTTGATTCTTATCCTGAAATACCAAAAAATGCTTAAAAGTCTCCTTTCTAATAATGAGAAACTTTTATAGCTGGCAAATACACCCCTCAATGAAAATTGTTCAGCGGTTATCCTTAAGAAGTTCTTCGAGACACTTGGAGACCCTAGAAAATTTCTCATTCTGTGTGGTTTTAGTGAGCTCAAGTGCAAAGCCCTAGCCGATCTAGGTGCTAGCATCAACTTGATGCCACTCTCGGTTTGGAAAAAGTTAGGTTTACCCGAGCTTATTTCCACCCGCATGACCCTTGAACTAGCTAACCGGACAATTTGTACACCGGCTGGAATTGCAAGAGATGTCTTTGTTCCGGTTGGAAAGTTCACATTCCCCGCTGATTTTGTCATCGTTGATTATGAAAGTGATCCTCGAGTCCCCCTCATCTTGGAAAGACCTTTCTTACGGACCGCTCGTGCTTTGATTGACGTTCAAGGAGAAGAAATGATTCTCCGTGACGGTGACGAAAGATTAATCTTGAATATAAGACATGATACTTCAAGCTATTCTAACAAGCCTAAAAAAGAATCAATCAACATGATTGACATCTACAATGTCTCTCATAAAGATTATCTTGAGGACTTGTTTGCAAATGAAAAGATAACAAATCATCTGAGTGGTAATCCCACTCCGATTTCGGAACCCGTGACCAAGTCTTCTTCTTCCCCCACAATTACTTCCTTCGAAGGAAGTGATTTAATTTGGGAAGAATTCGAAGCTTATCTCGCAAGTGATTCATTTCCAACGGGGAGTGATGATACCGACTTTGACCCGGAGGGAGATCTTCGTTTAATTGAGGAATTAATAAAGAATGATCCTTCATCTCCTCTCCCTCTTTCTCATAATCCATTAAGTGGCAGTACCACTTCTTCTTCTCCTGACCATTTGCTCGAGGAGTTCGCCGATGAACTCGCTCTTATTATATTTCCACCGGGAAATGATGATCTTCCTTTCGATATCGAATCTGATCTTAGAGAAATAGAATATTTGCTTAACCATGATCCTACCAAGGAAATGAATTCTATTCTTGAGGATTTGGTTGATGAGGGTAATCTTGCAGACGATCTTGTTGATACCATTCCCGAGATGACCGATGAACATACTCTTGATTATTCATCTCTACCATTATATGATGATATCGATGATGATCTTGTTGAACTTGAGTCCGATAATGATGATGTTTATAATGATCCATTTGACTCCAAGGAAGATAAAATCAAAGAGTCTAAACTCTTGATTGATGAACTTGATCCCCCTAGATCAATTGATTTCCTTCCTTCCCCCCAAATGTGACTCGGTTCTCTATGAGGATTTTTCTGAGGTTGATGCTTTGCCTTCAACCAATAACGAGGACAAAGTATTTGATCCGGGTATACTCATTTATGAGAACCATTTTTAAGTCACCAACTGTGCAAAGAATGTAAAGAAGCTATCCTCATCTAATTCTTCTTTAATTCTTGAGGATTTTAATCCTCCTATTTATGAACTTCCTTTCCACAAAGAAGTTCCCGGGTCCGAAACTCTACTCTCATTTTCATCCGAAAATGAGGAAAAAGTTTTCAACCCCGGGATTCTCACTTCTAAAGGAGTTCATACTTCTCTTCTCCCGAAATTATCTCATCGGGGCCCTAAACTTTCAAATTCATTAAAATTTTTGAAAGCATGATGGAGATTTTTCCTTGCTCTTATGGAGAGAACATCCGTATTTTGGATGTTCCGTGTCTTCATTTCTATCCCCCTTGACCAGTTCAAGTATGGGGGGATCGGGTCAAGCGAAGTGACCTTAAAGAAGTGTTTCGTGGGTGGCAACCCATGCTTATCCTAATATAATTATATACTCCCTCCGTCCCATAGTTATTGTCCCCCGACAAAAAACACACAGTTTAATAAAAGTGCATTTATTACTGCTTTCTCTCTCTTACTTTTTGACAGAATAATAGTTTTACCTTTAGCTAATTAATTAAAGTCTTCTTTAAAGTTCGTAATAATAATTTCAAACAAGGGTAATATAGTACTTGATCAAACTTTCCTATTTATTTTTAGTAATGGACAATTAAATTAGGACGTCCCAAAAAGGAAACATGAACAATAAAAATGGGACGGAGGGAGTAATATTAATGAATAAGTGTGTTGTGTGAGAGGCTCACCTCTTCCATTTTCTGTGTTTTGTATTGTATGTCCAGGATTGCGCGGATTTTGAAGACTCGTGCTCGTAGTTTTGTCCTTCGATCACTCGAGCTTCACATCCTCAGCTTCATTTTGGGAATCCAATATCCAAATCTTATCGACTAACGTTTATCTTTGAGCATACTTAATAAACGGCTTTAGATTTACGTAGAGACCCTTCTTAAAACATTGAGGACAATGTTTAGTTCTAGTATGGGGGGATCTATCGATTTGATTGTGCCTGCAGTCGTTGTTTTCACGTAATCCCGTTTTTACCACCAAAATACCAAAAAAATGAAAAAATTTAAAAATTTTCAAAAATAAAATAAGTGTTTTGTCACAATTTTGACTTTCCTGCTGGGTAGAATAAGAATAAATTTTGACTCGATCGAGCGTGTTGAGCTCTAGCTTGTTCCTTAACTTTTAGACTAAGCATTCGCGGATCTTTGCGAAGAACGAAAAATGATAGAGTTAAGTATGAGTTAGATGCTAAACAAGGATTAGTTGGAAATCTTAAGAGCTCATAAGTGTAGTTTGTGGCTTTTCTCTCCCATAAGCTTCTAACCGGACTAATAATACGTGCTCTCTTCGAAAATTAAACTTAAATCAACAATTTTTGAAGTATAGTCGATATCAATAATTTTAGTTTAAATTTATACTTAAATTTTCTAAAAAGAAATTTTCTCTATATCGTGATATTATATGTGAAAAAAATGAGGTAATAATAATAATAAACTGTGGGCTGATAAAAGTTTACTGCATCTTGCCGGCTCACAACCGATGTTGCAGTCTTCTAAATAAGGCACACAGTATTTATTCGAGACTAATAAAAGTTTGCTGCATTTTACCGGCTCATAACGGATGTTGCAGCATTCTAAAAGGTCGAGGATTTCCTTAGTTTAAAGGATTTGTAATTATATTAAGTGTAGTAAACGTGAATTAATAAATATAGGGAAAATCTCTTTTTCTTAAATTTAAATATGCTTTTGAACTAAGAATATTTCATTTTAAATTGTGATTTTATGTATATACGGGAAACCTAAGAGTCTTTGAAACCAAAGGTCCGTGAGTCCCGATACTAGTCTCTGTGGGGTGTCAAAATCCTGGTCACTTAGCCGCAAGGTTGGGATGTGCCGAGACGAAAGTCGCTAGATGGGATGATCTCGCCTTCAAACTCATTATTCTCGGGTGGAACGTAAAGCATAGAAATTTTGCAAAACGTTGATCCATGGTTGAAATTCGAAATAAGCACATTCACCTAAGATATAATAATTGTCGGGAGTGAAAAGTTTCACAAGTTACAAATATAAGTAGTGTTAGCATCTTTACTTGTATTTAACAGTGATTTCGTTTTAAGCTTGGTTTGGAATAAGTGAAAAGTCGGGGACGATGAATTTATCTTTTTGAGCATTTTAGGATTAAAGTGCTTCTTGTTCTGTAACCCTTAAAGTTATGAAATAACGAAAGTCAAACATGTTAGTTAGTTGTTAAGAAAAGTACAAAAAATGAGAAAAAGGAAAAATACAAAAATACGTGTGGGAATAAGTGTAAATATTTAAAAATGGTAAAAATGGGGCTTTTCAAAACTCTTGATTCTTTAATTCCCCTTGATGAACACTTAGCTACTTTTCGAGGTAATTAGTCAAGGGGGGATTGATATTCTTGGTTTTCTTAAGTGTTTACTTATGGCATTGCGTGAGGACACGGCAATAGTTTAGTATGGGGGATTTTGGTATGTGTTTAATTACACACACCCTTTGCCTATAAAAACGGACTTAAAAGACCAAAAACATACCAAAAATACATTGTATTTGTGTGTTTTGCATTTATTATGCAGGAAACGGATATTAACAAAAAAAAGACAAAAACGAAGACAAAACAGACAAAACCGAGCACGGAATGGAAAGAGCGTGAAAAAGTTAAGGTCAAAGCCAAAAAGTCAACCAAACAGTCAACCAAGTCAAAGTCAACAAAGTAAAGTCAAAGACGGAGTCGAAACTGGAGAAATCTTAAATGGGCCAATCCGTACCCATTAAATGGGCCGGGTCAGCCATTAAGACATCATGTATAAAGACTTATAATCCTTAAGTCTTATAAAAGCCTTTAAATGTCCAAAACCTTAACCTGGCCCAAAATAAAACTAGGCCCAAAACCCCTTAACTGTTGTTAAGCCCACATCCTTTAACCTGTTTATGTCGTTAGTCCTTAAGGACTAACAGCGTCAGTCCAAAAGGACTAACGATGCATACACACTATACAATCAGAGAGACCTAAACTGTCAAACTCTCACAAACTTTTACCCTGATCACCCAAAACAATTTACCCGCCAAAAGCCCCATTAATACTATTCATCTGTGTTCTTCACCTCGACTACTGCACCATCAAACAAACCCATCACTCTCAAACTTCTACCCCACTCACAAGAAGCCAATTCCACCTTGGCAATCCTTTGGTCTCTCATTGGATGATGAACATTGACCAAAATCAATGGTTGTGATCAATTGACTTGGAGAACACACAAATTGGATGGCTATGATGAAGACTTGAAGTCACTCACACAAGAAACACAACCTCAGTTCTCACTCACAAAAGAAACACAACTTGGAAGAGCCTAAGACTTGACGATTTTAGTATAAATAGGGCCATTAGGGCAAGCCTTTGAGGCATCTACTTTTCTGCATTTTTAGCTTACATTTTATGCTTATTTTCAGCTTATTGTAATTTTACTTTCCAAGTCTTGTACTGTTTTAAGTTTTAATGAAAAAGTGAAGTTTTATGTTTAAAAACTCTGTGTTATTTACTTACTGTTCCATTCCTTAAAAAAGTTTTATAAGCTCTTATTTACTGTCACTTAAGCCATTTACTTGCTCACTATAAGCTTCTTAATAGCTTATAGTGATTAAGTCCCTATATTACCAAAAATCACTCAAAAAGCTCATTTGGAAGATAAGCCAGAAAGGGAAGGGCTTATTGCTGTCACTAGCTTGTTCTTGAACAAGTTAGAGCTTGTAGACAAAGCTATTTTGAGCTTATTTGCCATGTTTTGAGCAAGGGCTTTGTAAGTCTTTACTTTTCTCATTTCTAGCTTAAAATTGCTTATTTACTGTTTAGCATATTTCTCTGCTTATTTACTGTTTATTTCTGCGTATTGTTGCTTATTAATGTCATTTATTGCTTATTTGTTCTTTCTTATTATTTAAATGTCCTTTGTTAATGTCTTTTCTTTAAAATTGTCTTAAATAGCTTAAAACTGCTTATCTTTGTTAAGCTTATTTTAGTGCTTATTTTCTTGAGTTTATTGCTTATTTGTCTTTAAATATCATGCTTAATAATCTGTTTTTATTTTTTAAAGCTTAATTTGGATTGTTTTGGTCTTAAAATGAAAATGAAAATTTTAAAGGAGTGTTTGGGTCAGTAGGTAAAATGGGTCAAAAAGTGTTTAAAAACTAGTTTGGGTCATTTGGCCAACTTTAGCAAGTCTTCTCTGAGTCAAATTAATTTGTTTTTAAAGGTTTTTAAGTTTTAAAGTGAGTTTTTAAGTTTTTTCTATAAGGTACTTAAATTTGTGGTTTCAAAACATTTTATAATAGCTTATCAGATAAGGCTTTTGAAAACTAGCTTTTAAGTGGTGTATTGATGTTGTTTATGCTCTCTAAATGCAGTAGGATCATAGTAGTTTAAGAGTGCATTTGCAATTGGAGTTTTAGTCAAAATCTGTCAAGTATCATAGTTTTCCTTTTTAAAGTAAAAGGCCATTTTTAATCTCAAATTTAGGTCAATTTAAGTTAGTTTTAGTATTTGAAATTTCTTGCATAAGCTCTTTAGTTATAGGTCTTTGTCTGTTTTAGCTTAATTTGTAGTTTAGGGCTTATTAGATAAGCTTAATGTAGGCCTGCATCTTTGCATTTTGTCTTTTCAAAAACCAAAACTCAACTCACACTAAGTGCAAACAGCTTTTTCACAAGCCCTTTTAGTAGCTTATTTAAGTTTCAAACTCAATTTTCTTTGCTGATTTTAAAAGCTTGTAGGATAAGCTTTAAGTTTTGATAAGTCTCATAGCCATACTGATCAATTTTCAAGCTTAAAAATAAGCTAGAAAGTGACCCTTTAGGCGGTTTGTTAACAGTTTTAAGCCAAAATCATTTGCTTATTTGAGCTTTTGGCTTGTTAGGATTGCTTAACTTTTGTTTATATATGCTTATTAGGTGTAGCTTATTAGTTGTTGATAGCTTATTTGCTTTTTCTAGTTGCTTAATGAGTCCAAAAAAGCCAAACAGTTTAGCTTTTGTTCTCATAGTGTAATTAAGCCTTCTGTCACTCTTTTCAGCTTATTTCTGAGCTTATTTTTAAGTTTTAAAAAATTTTGTCTTCATTAAAGTTGTGTTTTACAGCTTATTTATAAGTTGTGTAAAAAAAATTTTAAAAAAGCAAAAAGGGAAGGTGGAAGTCTAAGGTGAGCAATGCTCGAACCTTGGACCTTAACACCCTTAACCTCTTACACACACACTGCACTACCACTCGCCCTTGGGTCTTTTTTCAGTTTTTCTTTGCAAGATTTATTGTTTAACATCTTTTTCCCCGTTTTAGCTATAAGCCACTTTTTTGCTTATTACAGCTTATTGAAATAATCTGTTTCACCCAGCTTATTTTTCTTAGGATTAGCTTAGTTCAAGCTACTTTTCAGGAATTTTTCAGAATTTTCCCATTTAGTTTAGTATTTTTAATTAATTTTTTTTATTAAAACTGTTTTAATTCATAAAAAATTAATTAAAAGTCAAAAAAATATAATTCTTTTTTTTTAATTTTCTTTTATCATTTAGGATTTGTAAAAATTAATTTTGCTTTCGTAGGGTTAAATTTGTAAAATTTGGTTTTTTAAAGAACAAGATTTGGCCCTGTTATCGTTTTTCTTCGTTTTTAGGGTTTTAGCTTCAATTGCTTTCGTTTTTAGTCTGCCTTTACTTGTTTTTGCATATTATTAGTATAAATAGAATCCAAATCAATCATTAACCATTCAAACGCGCGATCACGAACGTAACCTCGATTTTCAATTCACGCCTCGAACTTAGTTTTTCTATAAATAGGGCATTGTAAGCCTTTGAGAGAGGTAGTTTTTTTTGAAGTTTTTAGTTTCAGCTTATATTTAATGTTTTTTAGCTTATTGTAATTTTTTAAAAGCCTTGTACTTTTTTTATTAAGTTTAATGAAAATTGAGTTTTTATGTTAATCTGTTTTTTAAGTTAATGCATTATATGTTTTGAAAACTGTTTGTTTAAACTCACAAAAGCTCTTTTTACTTACTTAAAGCTGTTAACTTAAGTACTATAAGCTTTCCAATAACTTATAGTGCCTAAGTCATTTTTACCAAAATTTACTAAAAAAGCTATTTGGAAGATAAGCCAGAAATAGAAGGGCTTATATGGGTTTCACTAGCTTGTCTTTGACAAGCTAGAGCTTGTAGATCAGCTTATTATAAGCTTATTTACCCTGTTTAGAGCAAGGGCTTTGTAAGTTCTTTATTTTCAAAATTCTAGCTTAAACTGCTTATTGCTTATTTTCTGCTTATTTACTGTTCATTTGTGCTTATTGTTGCTTATTAGTGCTGTTATGGCTTATTTATGCTTACTTATAGGTTAGATTTCATTTGTTCATATTTTTCTTTAAGATTGCACTTGTAGCTAAAAAACTGCTTATTGAGTTTGCTTATTTAAAAGTGGTTATCTTCTGTTGGAATTTGCTTATTAAACCTTATAATTGCTAGTTCATAATCTGTCTTTGAAAACTTTAGCTTAAAACAGTCTCTAACAAGTCAAAAATGCTAAATCAGGTTTTTAAAGGGGTGTTTGGGACAACAGCATTAACCAAGGTTAATGCTGTTTGATTATTCATTGACCTTTAAGCCAACTTTGTTAAGCTTAATATTGACATTATAATCTGTTCCCAAAAGCTTTTCATAGTTTTCTACTCGGTTTCTAGGTTAAGCTATGTGCTTTTAGAATCTGTGGACTCAAAACTGTTTTTATAAGCTTATGTGCTTAGATCTTTGTTAGTTGCATTTTAGTGTTTGTTTTCTTGCTTGTTTAGGCCTTAATATGCAGTAGAAATAGGTTAGTTTAGGTGTGCATGTATCATTTGAGTTTTAGTTTAAATCTGTCAAAGTTATCAAGTCTACTTTCTAAGTTTAAAGGTCCTTTTTCATTTTCAAAATTAGGTTAGTTAAATTAGTTTTTAGAATCTGAATTTAAGAGCATAAGCTCATTGGTTGGTGATCTTCATCTGTTTTAGCTTATTTCACCTTTTAGAAGTCTTTTTTTAGTTTAATTTAGGCCTGCAAAAAGCCATTAAAGCTTAAAATTCACTCAGCACATGCTGAGTGAAACAGCCATTTTCATTCAGCTTTTTCCTAGTTTATTTGATTTTCAAAATATTTTCTAATTGCTGTTTTAGATAGCTTATAGTACCAGATTTTAAGTTTTATATGTCTCAAAGCCATAAGGTTCCACTAATTAGCTTAAAAATAAGCTAGAAAGTGCCCTCTTTGGCTGTTTGGTTAAAAGTTTTTAGCCAAAACTGCTTATTTGATTTCTGTGCTTATTTGCTTATGTCTTTTGCTTATTTCAGTCTGCAATTGCTTATTATGCTTGTTTAAGTCTGTTTTGTGCTTATTTGCTCAGTTGTAGCTTATTTTAAGCTTATTTGCAAATTTGAGTATTCTGCCTTTTAGTTCTAAGTTAAATCTGTCCTCTTGTCTTTTCATGCTTTTTAGCTTATTTAATTCAGCTTATTTCTAGGTTTAAGTGCTTATTAGGTTTAGGTATTCAGCTGTCTAAGCTTATTTTTCTTTTTCCTTAGCTTATTTAGTTTTTTAAAATGCCCAACACTTAGCCTTGTTGCCTTTTTAGCTTTTAACCAAATCTGTTACTTTTCATAGCTTATTTCTGTGCTTATTTGTGGTTTCTATAAAAAGTCATTTTTCAAAAGTTGCTTATTTTTAAGTTATAAAGCTTTTTCATAAAAAATTTGGGCAAAATAAAAACATTGGGAAATTGGGAAGTCTAGGGTGAGCAAGGCTCGAACCCTGGACCTCTCCAACCTCAACCAACGTTTTAACACACACCACACACAACCACTAGCGCCCTTGGGTCTTTTCCGTTTTACTTTGCACACATTAATCTTTTATACACTTTTTAGCCTATTTTAGTTATAAGCCCTTTTCTGCTTATTACAGCTTATTGCAATAAGCTGTTTCACCCAGCTTATTTTTCTTAGGATTAGCTTAGTTCAAGCTACTTTTCAGGAATTTTTCAGAATTTTCCCATTTAGTTTAGTATTTTTAGTTAATTTTTTTTATTAAAACTGTTTTTAATTCATAAAAAATTAAATAAAAGTCAAAAAAATATAATTCTTTTTTTAAAAATTTTCTTTTATCATTTAGGATTGTCAAAAATTAATTTTGCTTTCGTAGGGTTAAATTTGTAAAATTTGGTTTTTTAAAGAACGGGATTTGGTCCCGTTATCGTTTTTCTTCGTGTTTTACCTTAATTGCTTTCGTTTTTAGTTTGCCTTTACTTGTTTTTGCATATTATTAGTAGAAATAGAATCCAAATCAATCATTAACCATTCAAACGCGCGATCACGAACGTAACCTCGATTTTCAATTCACGCCTCGTTGGGAAACGACCCGGGAAGGTTTTTTAGGGTTTTTACTTTGGTTAAAAGTAATAAATCTTTTAAAAGCCTTACGGAATTCTTACTCTTATCTCTCTATTATTGATCTTATCCTTATTATATATTTATATTATATATTATATTTATATATATTAATTAAGTGACGAGTCAATTATATTAACTTCTATGCTTTTTTTCAAATGTTTTTCAGAAAGCTAACAAGCAAAATGGCAACTGGCTACCACCTCCATGGGCTATTGTTGCCTTGCTGGTGCTTGGATTCAATGAAATCATGATTCTCTTTAGGTTCGTGTCTGTGTCTTTTACTTTGTATTCTTAGTTAAAAATCAATGGACATCCTACCTTTTTGCAGGCAGTGAGGATCGAACCCTCGCCTTTCTATTCTTAGTTACTCGGTACTAACTCCAATTCATTTTTTTAGGAATCCATTATACCTGTTATTTATCTTTGTCGGCTTCCTGCTTTTGAAAGCATTGTGGGTTCAGCTAGACTTCGCTTCTGATTTCCAAAATGGCGTGGTACATTTAACAACAATCTTAGCAGTCACTTTAAGAATTACCACTCGAACAAGTCGGGTAACATGTCAAAATGGGTTTGAACTGACTTAAACCTTTAAGTCATATTCTCAAAAGCAAAGTTATATTATACTACTAAAATAGTAAAATTCCATCTACTTTAATAAGACGATTTTTATGTTTTATGCGTTAACATTATTACACTTGACTTGTGTATTTTCAATGATGTGTATTTTATGACAATCTAAGCCAATTTTATCGTTTTCTTTCAATTTTTAATCGGCCGCTATTACATATCGTTATACTGCATATCCTTTTTTATTTTGACTCGAACGATCCTATTGTGAACGCTACACGAAAAACGTACCACAATATTGCATATTGTTAATTATCGGCCGCTAGAAATTTTCGTGCGTGCACGGGTATTCGCCTAGTATTTATAAAGCATCAAATTACAATCTGAATCACTTGACTAAAAAAGAACGAAGTTTTTATAATTTTGTATATATAAAAAAAATTCACAAATTATATAGGGATATATATGATTGTCAGTTTCCTAAACATTCTTCTTTTCACAAGTCAACTCCTATATTAGTAATTTCAATTAGAAGTCGTGTTTCCTAATTGTGTTTTCTATATTAGTGTTTCTTATATTAATAAAGCCAACTCTTAAAATTTCTTGTGTTTCTTATATTAGCGTGTTTTTGTTTCAAGTCACTATTACAATTCGTGTGTTTCCTTTATTCTCGTCCCTAAAAATGCACTCTTACACAAGTATAAAAGATCAACCTCGTTTTCACCATGTTTACTCATATGTCTTAAACGTTTGAAGATATTGCTGAACTTTTGGCAAGTACTGTTCAACGTTGCCCACTTCCCCGTAATCATATCCTTGTACATATGTGGTGAGAAGATGAGTTGAACTCATTAAGAATCTTGCCCCAAAAACATTGCTCATCTTGTTCATTTCTGACATTGCTATCCTCGAAAACCGCAACATAACACATGGTTAATAACTCTTCCTATTAGGTCGTCCAACGACTGACTGGCTTTTCAGTAGTGGTGGTGGCGGTGGTTGATTTTTTTTGCGGGTCTTTTGCCTCTTCGTCGCGCATTTTGTTCTCAGGTTTCTTGTGGTGCTTGTTCGGTTTGTGGTCGTGGCAGTGTTGTTGTTGTGGTTGAAATTGCGGTGGATTTTGTTTAAGATGTTAAAATTGTTGTGGAATATAATATTGCTCAGGTGTGTATGTTGGCATAGTATATTGACTACTAAACGGAGGAAATTTGGGTTGTTGTGAGAAAGATTTTAAGTTTGCGGATCAAGGTGTAGCGAGATTTGACGAAGATGACGACTTTGGAGCTTGCGACATTCCGACGATAAAGTTATTGAAAAACATATCATTTTGGTGTTAAGACATTTTGTGAAAGTGGAAATGGAAGTGAAAGATTTTAATTTATGTGTAAAAATAGTTGTATAAAAGGGTTTGTGTAGAGTAAAAATGGTTGTGTAAATATTAAAGTGTATAAACTATATATAAAAAAGGAAACTAGCCGTTAACAACTGACTATTTGCAAACTAACAGTACGCTTGCTAACTGACGAAATGTATGGCGAAGCAATGAGCCGGTGCACTGGTGTGGGAGATGGCGAAGGCCACCTATGATTGGCGAGCCTTCTTCGCAATTGCACTCAATGCTCTAGCTGATGACCACTCAGATACCCTTGCGCGGAGCCTTTGATCAATAAGGCTAGGTTATCTGTTGGGGCGTCCCTTCTTTTGGGCTTTCAAGTTAAATGTAGTACTAGAAAAATAGTAGATAGGGGTGCAGAATGAAAATCGAACCGAATCAAAAACTGAATTTAAATAAATATATATATCTTTTTTATATTTGTATAAAAAAACATTAAAACTCTTTTATAATATAAATATAACATTTGTTAAGTTTGAAATTGTTTTTGGTGCTATAAATCTATAAAATTAAATAAATAATTTATTTTTTTGGGGGAACCATGGTTTCCGACTTTTTGATCGCCTAATCTACGGGGTTTGAACTCACCGTCACATATACTCAAACCAAGTAAAGCCATCTCTTTTTAGGAGGTTGACGTGGCCACTTCAAGGTTGTTTACACATAGCAGGAATTGAACTTGAAACCTCATACATTTTAGAGTGATAGTCATAAAAGCCTTTTTTGTCACTATAACACCCTTAAGTGATTTGAATAGATAAATAATTAAAATTATGTAATTAAGGTTATTCGTTATGTTTAATATAATTTGAATTCAATTTCTTTCGTTTCTGTTTAATCTTTAACCATACTAATCGAACCGATGAACACCCCATTACTAGAGAGTAATTTAGTAAACAATTTAATGAATTACATATTAACCATTACCTAGCTTTGACATTGTGACTATTACAAGTTAACAACAGAAACAAAATAGGAGCAACCCAATGAACCTGAAAAATGCACACTGGCTCCTAAACTGCATCATAGCGTTGATAACTTGATATACTACTCGAAATGTAACCATAGGATTGGCAAGTTCGTATGAATATAGAAACATCGTAAGTTCAACTCAGTAACATGAAGAAAAAAAACAGCTTGGTTTGCAGGCATCATTTTGACATTTCCTTATATTACAAAGAAACACATCCTTTAACAATTGCTTCAAAGTATGTAGGCAGTGCCTAAAAAATACAAAACATTTCGTATATATAGGAAAGATTCTTACCATTCTCACTCACTGATATATCAATGAAATTACAAAATAGGCCTTTACCTCTAACCATGTCGACCAAGCGACTACCCTTCTATACATACACAACAAGAAGGTAAGAACAACAATTACTAACCTGCCTGTAACACCCTTCTCGTCGAAACATCTATAATATGTACTTCATACCATCACATAAGATCATCAAGTTTTCAATAGTTTTGAAGGCCATATTCGAGCGAATTTGAAATCTAAAAACCTTCTCTTGCCTTGACTTGGGGCGTCCTCGGATGTCTTTTTCTCCTCAGTGGGCTCCACAAATACTTCCTCGGGCTCGATGGGTTGGACAGAAGGAACCACATTGACCGGACTCTTGGGAGTTGGTGGTCTAGGACTGGTTCCTTCTGATGGAGCCCCAATGAGTTGGTTAACCATTTCCAAGACTTCACTCATCTTTGGTCTTGCTTTCGGGTTTTTAGCCAAACATTTGTTGGCTATAATGGACAACTTTTGTGCTGTTCTCATCGAGTACTTACCTTGTAGCCTAGTATCGACTATTAGCCTAAACTTCTTTGAGTCGAGATAAGGTTTCACCCATTCTAGAAGCTTCTGCTCGTTTTTGGGACGGTTTCGGTCCAATGGACGCCTACCCGTGATGAGTTCATATAAAAAGACCCCATAGCTCCACACATCACTTTGGGATCTGAGACGTCCTGTTTGGATGTACTCTGGAGCCGCATATCCCATAGTTCCTACAACCTGATCATGTAAAAACATTAAATATCAGTTTTAGTTCAACATGTATGATATGAAGGTGATAAAGAGATTCTAGAATATAAGTTTGACTGAACGTACCGCTGTGGAGACATGTGTCAGTCCTTCTTGAGGACCTAAGCGAGCCAATCCAAAGTCGGAAAGCTTGCTGTTCCACTGATCATCGAGAAGAATGTTGGAAGATTTGAAGTCTCTAAAGATAATCTACAAAAATATCAAGCAGAAAAAACAATTACTATCTAGCACTAAATAATAAGGATCAGACAGACAATTAGCTGTAACATATGTCTTCCCAAAGTCCAAACATTAAAAACTGAGTTTCTACACACAAATGCTTAGGAAAAGATTTTTAACGAAACAGAAATGGTAAAATACCTGAAAGCCCATTTCCTCATGTAGATATGTCAAGCCACGAGCAGCATCTTGGGCTATTTTAAGTCTCATCGCCCATGAAAGAGGTTTCTCGGTCCTAGACGATAAATGATCTTCAACACTTCCATTAGGCATATACTCATATACTAGAAGCCGTTGGATGCCTCTTTCATCATCTTCTGCACAATAGCCGACTAGCTTCACAAGATTTGGGTGCTCAACAATCCCAAGAACATTCACCTCCGTCACCCACTCCTTATGCCCCTATTGGACCAAAAGTTCAAAAGTTAAATAATGATCGTTTAATTATATATATGTTATTCACCACACAACAGGACATATTGTTGCGAAGTGCTAGTGTAACATATATTAGAAGGTGTTTAGAATTGCTTATTTAGGTGCTTATTCGCTGATTTCCAAGCAGATAACTACAGTTTAAAGAGTTTGGATAAAATTGTTTATTTGCTTATTATACTATAAACTAAGCACTTAAAAATAAGCAGGTTAATAGTAGTACCTGCTTATTTTCAAGCAGATAAGCATGTTGCAATAAGCAATCCCAAACACTCTCTTTTATGTGTTACTAAATATAATGTAAAAAGCTTGCCTGTAAACCCCGTCTGCCAAGCTGCTTGACAGCAACATGAATCTTTTTAGTCGGGTCTTGAGGGGACTTAATCGAGCCCATATAGACGCACCCAAACCCTCCTTCTCCAATCTTTGCAGACCGGCTAAAGCCATTGGTAGCCGACTTGAGTTCAGCAAAAGTGAACACTTTAAGGTTACTTGGCCTCTGTGAAAAACTAGGCATATTAGACCTTTCCATTGACTCGCTAACATCAGACACAGTTTGAGAATTTGTCCATGATCGTCCTGTAAATAAAGAAGTAAAGGACAGAACTGATATCGATTTTGTTGGTGTTTTTGACCCTTCTTCCCTTTCTTCGCGGTTAGAGAAAATAAAACACTTCATAGCCTCCAAATATTTCTTCTATCGACTGTAAATAGTTGGATTGTGGTCAGCATTGATCAAGGTTAGAGTTATGTGCACACTACATACACATACACGTATATTGATAGACGTATAGCATGAAAAAATCAAGAAACATTCCGAAAGGGGTGAAAATGGGTCACATTTCTTCATTATGGATTGAATCTTTCTTAGAAAAGGTTTCACTTTTTGGAGTTTTTTCAAGTTCAAATGACTTCAAAGTGATTGACGTTTTCCGTCCATGTGTTATGTTAAAAGTTTTGGATTTGATCATTAACCTCATTCGTTGTACTGACAAGTGTCAATCCCTACTTTTAAGCTTTTCGGCTAGGGAATTTGGCCCTAACATGGATGCCGCTAATCTTTCACCATTAGATGGCTTTGCTCCATAGTTTTTCATAATTAAATTACGAAGCACTTAATGGAATTTAACGATTCCAGACTAATGGCATCCATTCCAATAACCAAATGCTTAATCAAAACTCAAAAGCATGGACTGACACCTTAGTTAATGAATAGCGAGACCAAAATTCGTAACTTTTTACATACTACACATACAGAATTTCGAATATTACTCGATAATTGTCTGTCCTTTATCATCAATGTCAAGGTATTGATTTTGTTCTAGGATAATTCTCTTTTATTTTTGCTTATTTGTCCATGGTTAATGATTAGTACAATTCGTAGTATTGATTTTATTGCGATATTAAAGGTTATATATATTGTGCACAATATATGATCAAGAATTCAACACGACTATCCTCACATGAACTCAAATTCCATAAAGAATTTCAATAACCAATAATCAATATAAATTTATGTCACAGAAGAGTAAAGATCTAACAAAATAACTCACCTTTAATATTATAGTGAAAAAATGATCTCCCCTGAAGTGCCTCCAAAAGCTTTGTTCTATTGTGATAAAAAAAAATAAAGAATGAACATGGCTAATCATCACAAGACACAAACTGAAGAACGCATAACAAATAAATAAACATAACATATCATCACAATTCACAAGACTTAAATTGAAGAACCCATATTAAAAATTGAAAAGAAAAAAAAAACATAAGTTATGTGATCAAAGTCATAAATAGAATAAAACACACACCTGAATGAGCTTAAAGTTTGATATGTTTCCAAGAAACCTCAATATGGACAGAAAGACTTGAGAACATGTTGTGTTTTTGTGTGTGTGTGGAAAGAGAGAAATGGAGTACACAAAGGGCAGCTGAAGATAAAATCTACTTGCTATAAACTAATGAGGAAAGCTGGAAAAGTCAATATACAGTACACAATGTCTAAAAGAAACTACAAGTACTATTATAAATGATGTAATTGGTCTTTAAGAAATCTAATGATATAGTTAGGCCTTTTAGGATTATTTAAATTTCATAGCATTACATCATAGATGACATTTATGAAACTTGAACTGTACCAATCATAAGTTTACTTGTGAGTTGTATTATATTCCAATGATAACTTCAAAAAAAAAAAAATCAAAACCATTAAATATTATTATAGTGTTGCACAAAAGATTTAAACACAAGACCACAAATTTAAACATAAAACATAAAATTTTGCTGTTGTAAAATAAAAATAAAAAAAATAAATAAAATAAAACCACATGTTGTAGAATGTTATTCATATTATTAGACTTACTTTTTCCGTCTGTAATATAAATATCTTCAGACAAAAAACATATATTTTAAGTAAAATATATATGTTTTTTATAAAATTACATTTTTACCTTTAACTAATTAATTATTATTTTTAAAAATTACAATAATAATTTAAAATAAAAGTAATAGGATAATCTTGATCAAAACTCATTACCTATTTTTAAGTACTAGATAATTATTTTAAGACATTTAAAAAAAAAATGAAAACGACCTTAAAATTTCAACCGTGAAAAGGCCATATGATCCAAGACAGAACCTCATCATCTAAACGCCTAAACCTAAAGAAATTTGTAGCTACTCAGAGGACAAGGTACCGTGGCTGGGCGAAAACGCCAACCCACGGCACGAGAACCACACTGTGGGTGACGTTTTCACCTCTCGTGCCGCCACCACCAGCCGAGATGGTGGGCGAAAACGCGACGTGAAAACGCGAAACGCGAAAACGCAAGACGCGGTGTTTTCGCGTTTTCGCGTTTATATATATTTTTTTTTATGAAAAACAAAGAACTTCGGGATAGGAGAGTGCACGAAGACTTTCGACAAGATATTATGGATCATTTGTGGAACCTTAATGATGAATTTAAATTAATGTATTTTGTTTTTAAGTTTTATGTTTTCTTTTTTAATCCAGTTTATGTATTGTGTTTTTTTTTATTAATGAAATTTAACAATTTACTCATTTATATGGATTTTTATAAAAATGAAAAAAAAAAGTGAGGTCATCTCATAACACCAAAAAATCGGGTGTTAACCAAGAAGCATCTTTTTGGTGTTATGAGAGTTTTTGATGTTATGGAGAAAAATAAACACTTTTTGCCCACGACTTGAACCATGGCTCAAACCACACCTAGTGCTCTCAGTAGCAATTGGTCGGTACAATATAACCTTAAAAACGACGAAACCTACCAAAAATCTCAAATAACCTTATGTTTTTCGTTACGATGATATCATTGGCCTACTAAGCCAAACCTTATGTTTTCCCTTATCTTTGAAAATTCATTAAAAAAATCTTTATTTATTTAATTGAAAAGTGGGTAACCCATTCTTTCAGTTTGGTAACACCTGCTGCATCAGTCATGCAAAAATCAAGTATAGACAGCACCTTTAAACTTGTTGACATGGAAATTCCACTTGCAACATCCATCCAAAAATATATCTATCTAGATATTTTAACAAATGTTATTATTTGGAATTAAAAATAGCATTTTCCTATCACATGTGTGAAAAGGTTTTTTAAGTAAAGACGAAATCGAATGAAAGGGAGACGAAGGGGGAGTAGGGCCGAGTCAATGAAAGTGAAACGATGGCTGGTTGCCCAAAAGATTAACACTCTTTTTGCATTATAAAAATGTGCACAACATATTGATACTATCTTATATTACAAAAATGTTACACTAATTAATTAAAAAAATTATGCGTTTTAAATTCCTTTTGACGGTCATTAAAAAATATATTTATAGTGGCAAAAGTTTTAGTGACACAAAAGATTTCATTAAATCCAGTGACATTTAAACAGTGCGAGTGAAAAGTTAATTTTTTAAAATGTAATGAAACTTTTTATGTATAAAATGTGTCTTAAAAAGCAAAAAATGTATTCTTACAAATTTTTGTGTCGCTATAAATGGACTTTTCTACACTTTTTAAGTGTAAGATAAGAAAAAAATTAGTTGCACATTTTTAATTTGTGGTGACACTTTTTTAAGTGTCACTAAAAGATAATTTTCTAGTAGTTCTTGTCATCAGGATCAGGAGGTTTTTTTTTTAACGGCAAATTGATATTATAAAAAAAACTAGCAAGGAGCTAGAAATTACAAGGATATGGATTTAGGACAATTTTAATCCTAAGAAAATACCAATCAATATTGTTTTTTACATCTATAGGAACACCAAGTAATAGTGTACGAACAATATCATAAAAAGAAGCTACATACGCGGTGAGAAGATCCAATAAGCAACTTGGTTGCGGGATATTTCAAAATTCATCACACAAACATAACATAAAAGATCCCCTGTCTTGGATTTCCTTTTGAGTTTTAGAAAACCGAGTAGTTTTGAACCAAGCAATCCATTCTTCGTAACAAGAAAAATCTGGAATATCAATTTCCCACCATCGAGCAATTTTTACGCCATAAGTCCGTGCCTAAATTTCAAGAGTAGAAAAGATGCGAGCATGATTCCCTCTAGCTTACCACAAATTGGTCTGATAATAGAAGGAAATACAATCCCACGAAGAAAAAATTGTTAAAGTCTCGTGGGGGAACTTCTCCAAAAAACTTTCCACGCTAAAATATTTACCATTTATATGAACCACTTTCACCCATCTAGTAAAGACACAACAAAAGGTTAAAAGGAATTATCATCATAAATGTTCTAGCCGGTGAACCGAAAAAATACCGATGATCCAAGATGCCTCATGGCCACATCGATCATTGGAAGGAGATAAAGACTATGAACCAACAACGATCAACTAGATGGTGAAGTGACTCATCTTCACACCTACACGGGGGTTTCTACGAAAAGAAGCAACAAACGAAGCATCAATGAGTTTATCTGCAACCGTAATACCTTTTTTGAGACTCAACGCATATAAACGAGGAAAAGATCTGCTAAGGGGACATCATTAATCCAACAATCTTCCCAAAAGAGAGTGTTTCTTCACCGTTTCCACACTTTCTTTTTCAAAACGCTAGAAGGTTAATACCTTTGCGGTCACAGAATTAAGCTCTTTCAGATACAATTTCAAAGGGGTTAAACTGGAAACCGAACCTGTGTAAACAAATGGAGAACGATTGCCATTTAAAACAACAATACAGCACGTTGCATGGGATGCATACTGCGAATAAGAAATCTCCAAATCCACTTAAGTTAATAAGGATTCTATTAGCGAAAGAAGTGGACACACATAGCCATCATTTTTGTTTAGAAGCCAAAATTTTGTTCCAACATAATCATAGAGAATACTCTTTTCATTTATATCGGAACCATTATAATATTTTTTCTGCGAAGGGATTTCAAGTCACGAAGACCCCAGAGGAGCTTTATAATGCGACATTTGTAAAGAGGCAAGGACGTTAAGGACAGACTTGACTTTAAGTAAGACGTCCACCAACGGAAAGAGTCTTAATTTTCCATTTTGATAATCTGTTAGATCATTTTCCGATCTATCTCATCCCAAGCCTTTTTCTAAAAGGAGACATACCCATCCTTGAAACCAAGAAAGAGAACGGAGTGGAATAAAGTAGAACACCCATATAATGTTAGCATGCCACCTAACGAACTTCCTCATAGAGACTCCAATGCACATGTGTGGTTATCTTTAAGTATTGTGATTTGAAGCCGAAGCCAAAAAGATGCATTTGAGCATACAAACTATCGGTAAGGATGTTTGCTTATCCCATTTGCCAATGAAGACTGCGTCATCAGCAATAGAAAAAAGATGAGATAACGTCAACGAATCACAAATCGGATACCCTTAAAAAGTTCTGCAATTTATGATATTTTTGAAGAAAGATGCAAAACTTTTCCATAATAAGATGAACAAATAGGAGACATAAGGGGTCTCCTTGAATTCAAACCTTCGTGGAAACTTAAATTAGCGGTCGGACTACCATTATCTAGGATAGCATCCCATAGCCGACGAATAAAGACATCTTGTAATCAATCCACTCCTCCATTTTATGGCCAAACCCAAAGTTTCTTAAAACTATATCTAAGAAGTCCCTTCTTACAGAGTCAAAGCCTTTTCAAAATCCACTTTAAAATCAGGCTTTCGATTTATGAGCTTTTTGCACAAGAAAGAAGCTACATTTAACATGTAAGGACGTCATGAATTTGTCGGTTGGGATCAAATGCAGATTGAACATCACTAAAAGCTCAGTTATTACCTTCTTAAGACGATTAGCGAAAATCTTAGAACGGTTTGTAAAAACACCTAATGAGATAATTGGCCTGTAAATCTTTATCAATCTTCGCTCATCTTGTTTATTAGGGATTAGAGCAAATGAAGGTATGGAATTATAATCCAGGAGGGAACTTACTGAGATGAAAAACTCACGGTCGCATTAACAAAATATTGCTTAAGGATTATCCCAAAATGTAAGAATAAATCAAATGAGAAACGTCCGGACCTGGCGATTATTGGTTCGCAACTCCCAAACGCTTTCTTGATTATCAAACGTAACATCACTCTCCAATGTCATCCACTTGCCAGAAGAAGCTTTTGAACATATGAAAATTCATATTACTACAAGGACCAGAAGGACTCTCAATCGATTTGGACAAAGTCATGAGAAAGTCGTTTTTAACCTTGCAAGGTTCTTCAATCCAAATCTCTTTCTATGAGAAACCACGAATAGCAAGTTGCGATCTTTCTTATTAATTATCCCATGAAAATTTTTGGAATTGTCTTCGCCCTTCCAATGGCCCATCTCACCTTTGCTTTCTGAGCCAAGTCTAAGAGTGACTTTTGTTAACAAATTATGGAAGCTCCTTTAGAGAGAAATCTTTCGTAGACAAACTCCTCGTTTGTTCTTAGCCCATTATGAATACTTGTCAAGATCATACAACGAGCTTTTGATAGAAAAGCTAAGTATCTTTAGAGCGTTTTATATCATCTTATACACCACTCTTTTATTGATGCTTTAGTGCTGAAGCTTTTTATTTAGAAGAATAATCTTATTAGAATCAGTAGAACTTGAATAGCTCTCACGAATCCTTAATGAGTTTATCAAAACATTCTTGTGAATAACAGATGTATAGACACGAAAAGGGGATGACCCATAATCAGTAACAACTTCGCGCATAATCAGGAGGTTTTTGACATTGATTTTAGAGTTAAGTACATTTTTTGTCTTTGTGGTTTGTGCAGATTTCACTTTTGGTCCAAAATTCAAAAAAGGTTCACTTTTGGTCCGAATTTCAAGTTTCGTTTCACTTTTGGTCCATTCGGTCCATTTCCAACTGTGAAAATTCGGACCAAAAGTGAAACGAAACTTGAAATTCGGACCAAAAGTGAAACTTTTTTGAAACAAAACTTGAAATTCGGACCAAAAGTGAAACGAAACTTGAAATTCGAACCAAAAGCAAACCTTTTTTGAATTTTGGACCAAAAGTGAAATCTGCTACAAACCACAATGACCAAAAATGTACTTAACTCTAATTATGTTTTGGTTGGCTTTTATTTTTAGTTTTTTGTTAGGCTGGTCACTACAATGACTATCAACGACTTTTATTTTTTCTGTCGTATCAGTTTTCTCTCTCCGACAATCTTCAAAAGGTGTAGATCGGTGGGAACACCCTGGCCCCATGCATCTTTTGATGCCAACCGGACCCTTCCCCAAGGACCCGGCCCCAGACAATGAGCTCCTGTCCCAGTGACCTAATTAGCCAAGAGTTAGGGTCGAACCCTGGTCTCTTTCTTCAATTGGACCCCCTTGACAGGTCAACTGAGCTTTTGCGAAGGAGGAATGGTACCATCCGACAATCTACAGACAACTTTTTACCACATCAAGACTGTTAGCCCGTATTTATATTCATTATATGTTTTTATTGGGCTCAAGCCCACCTCTAGAACCATCTATGTATCTATATTATGTTACGTATTATATGAGAATGCAATATACAGATTTACCATCCTTCATGGTTATCCAACCCTAAATCGACACCTCGCTTAAAACTTAAAATTGTCGTCACAAAAATAAATTCTGTCTAACCAAACTTTTATAGTGTTCGTTTTTTTTATATTGTTGTTGGCGGTGATTTGTTAACTAAGGTCATCAAGTCCACTACGGTTGTTGTGTTGTTCGTGGCTTAGTCACGGAGGTTCTGTTTTTTTTGTTGATTAAATGCGCGACAGGTAAAACCTAGCCTTTCATCCTCACGCCTACCCTTATCACTCGCCCTATCTGCAATTTTCATCGCGCAAACACCATATCATTTTGTCACGACACTGGTACTATAGTTCATCAATTCCAAAAAACCCTAAATACTCTACGACATAGTCATCATTACCTCGCGCAGAGCGCGCACGATGGATTTACCAACTCACTCCACTACTCTCTCTCGGATAAGCTCTCTCTTGTCACACTCATCATCTCTTCTCACATGGGTTCCCGTTAAACTTGACTCGACACTGGAATCTCGGAATCATAGGAGTTCTTTTTTGTAAAAAATTTTGTTTTAGTTATGAGGTGAATAAGTATAGTTCATAGTATGGGCTTTTACCAATTAGTGATCCGGCATCATGTTACTCCGACACTCCCACATCGGAGATAGCTTAAATGTTGACAAAATTCTGTCCTTTCGTGGATTCTTTACGAACTCTTTTCGAACGAGTTCAAGCTAGCGATGGGGGTTTGTGGAAACTTTGCCAAAAATCCGCGAAGGAAGCTTTGGGAATCTCATCGAACATTGTCAAAGACAACAAAAAATGGTATTTGTACCGCCGCAGCGCGCTAAGTCGATCGTTGATAGCAATCATCACTTGGTGATCTAAGCCATGGATGCCCATATTTTGGGAAGATTGAGTCGTATTGTTACGCACAATCTCACAGTCTTGACTCTCCTCGTTAATGATGAAGATTGTTGTTCCATTATGCTCCTTGCATGGTTTATCGATAAGTATGATCAAGTTTGTGGAGTATGGCATCGTAAGACACTTTCAATCGTTCTCAAGACTGGCATCGATCGCAAATGTCTCATCACCGAAAGAGTTGCGTTTAAAGTCCAAGTGTCTTTATTTGCCCATGGATTCTTCATCTTCTTCGCCTTTGGTACTTATGAAGAATTGGTATTAATCATCGACCCTTACTCTCCTTAAAGTTTAAGCATAGAGGTCGTGTCTTTAATTTTGCTTAAAGGTTTTGGTGGTTTGGTTGAATAATTGCAGTTTGTCCATGAGTTCATAATGCTAATAATAGTGATGCAAGATCGTCCTTGAAACCGTCGAGTGACACCCTTGATGTTCTCCTTGTCGATGTAACTGTTCGCAAATTGGGTTTTGAATATACCTTAGAGGTCTGGAGGATAATAATTATATGTACTACTGGTTACTTATACCAAACTGTTTGCTACTCACGAGTACGAATTACTGTTTATTGGCTTATCAAAACACCTCTGGCCCATCTATTGCCTCTACCTTTTTTTTACATCCAGGCAGACCCATTTTATGGATCTGATCCCCCATATGTATCGGGCCGAATATTTGGCCAACGGGTCCATTGGTTCTTTTACTACCCTCCATCTGCGGTCCCACCCTTTGGCCAAGTGGGCCACTATGACAGTCCAACAAGCCTCCTAACGGCCTCCAATATCTCCATTGGTACAGTAGTCACCTTCGGGCCTCAAACTTGGATATTTGGTAGGTAGGCCAGTCTAAACAGGCCCAGGCCCGGCGGTGTACTGTGGGTCAGCTATAATCTTTTGCCTCATAGATTTAATTGCTAGGACACTTCATGATCTCTTCTCCTGCACAGCTTGGATAATGGATAGTAGGTGCGAGCTCTCATCTCAAGAAATTCGATTATACTCTCACGCGCACTTGAGTCAAAATATTAATACGTGTATGTATCCATCTATCTTGGTTGGTGATAGACATTCTATACCCGTCACTAATACGGGCCATAGCATTTTGCCAACTTCTTTTAAATCCCTTCACCTAAATAATGTTCTTATTACTCCTCATATTGTGAAAAAATTAATTTTTGTTTTGTCAGTTTGTTGAGGTAATAATTGCAATATTGAATTTGATGCATTGTCTTTTCTGTTAAGGATTTTCCAGACGCGACAGGTGCTCCTCCGATGTGATAGCACGGGGGATCTTTACCCGGTCACGGATCCATCTCTAGTTCCTCATGTTTTTCTTTGTCAAATCAACTTACGTCTTTAGGCTACCAGCGTCTTGGAATCCAGGATTTGTGGCGTGTTGCGCCGTCTAAGTTTCTAATTTTTCATTTCATGTAATAGGAGAAACCTCATGTGCTTTGTCATGCTTGGTAAACACGTGAGGCTTTCGTTTTTTTTTATTTAGGGTTATGATGAAACTGTTGTTTACTTCTTGCTTTGACATTATTCACTTGGATGTGTGGACTCCACCCATTTCGATCCTTCCAGGGTTAAAATATTATGTCTTGTTTTTGGATCATTATTCGCACTTTGTTTGGGTTTATCATTTGCTTATAATCTGATGTTTTGTTTCTAATTGTGTTTGTTTGTAACATATGATTTGTTCACAGATTCTGTGAGTGAGATTTGTCATTTCTGTAGTGATATATGGGGTGATTTGACAACACCACCCCTAACAGATAAACCTTTTTGTTGACAATGGCACATACGTGGTTTCGCTTTTCGTGTCCTAAAACTTTCCAACAAAATGTAGTCTGAACGGGAAATGGTTCGACCATCAATAACTCATTAGATTTACTTTTCAAGCAAACTTTCTCACAAACATTTTGGTGTTGAGGTCTCAATATGGTCAATCCACTTGCTAAATATTTTTCATCTATTGCTATGAACATTGTAATTCCTTTTTACGTTTGTTGGCAAGAATGGATTATTGCTTGTTACGTACTTTAGAGTGTTTATGTTACCTTTATTCTTTACCTAAGCATAAAATACTTGATCCGCAAGGCAACAATTACTATTTTGGGGAACAGCTCATCAATCTTAATGGTCTATCGATTGTTCTTGTATTTTAAATAAAACGAATAAGAAATTTATTTCTCGGACATGTTACGTTTGATGAAACCGTTTTTCCTTATGGCGTCTCCTAACTCTGCTGTGTCACACTAACCTATACATTTTTAGATGATTACCCGACGTTATACCTCTACAATTCGTTTTATCAGCTCAGCAACAATTCAACCTGAACCAACCTTCTAATAAATAATACTACGGTCCACCATAATAGCCTCTCAAAATCTTCCCTGGGGTCCATGAACGCAAACAATACAACGCCCAAGCCAATACACCTTGTGACCTAACAAACACCTGCGAGGGCCCTACATCCAATCCTTCATTTCACATGCTTCGGACAAATACCAAACACCTGCGGCTTCCAAATCAGAAATCGGCATCTCTTTCATCCCTAATATGTCGCGACTCCACAACTATTCTTGTACATTATTCACCTATTGTATACCGACAAACCCTCCTCACAAACCCGACCCGGATGTTCTACGGTTAACACCATGGTTACCCGATTGCATGTCGGATCTAATCCATCCTCTTGAGCGTTTTCCAAGTGCAGTGTTGTCTTCGGTTGCTTTTGGCCTAAATTCTTTATTTGATGCAGTTTAATGATTTCCAATGGAGCAAAATGCTATGTGGATAAATATCATGCTTTTATTAATAAATAACACTTGGAGATATTGATACCTCGACTAAACGGACTCCAAAATGTGTTCGTTGTAACAGCGTGGCTATTTCGCACTAAGTGATCATGTAGATGGCACTACTTAGTGTACAAGGCTCGTCTAGTGTGGGAAAATGTATACCCAGTTAGTGGTTGTGGATGTTGATGTAGATTTTTAGTTACGGTTTGTTTAAACCGAGTACTATCGTCGGCTCTACGCGTTTCTTAGTTTAGTACTTTTCGACAGTGGCCCAGTCATCAGTTGATGTACAGAATGCTTTCTTACATGGTGATTTATCTAAGATGGCTTATATGCATCAGCCTTCGGGATTTCGGGACTCTGTTTACCCTGACTATGTTTGTTTATTACAACGGTCTTTTTATGGGCTCAAACATAGCCCTAAAGCCTAAGGGTTTTCAGTAGAATTTGCCATCATATTATTACTAGGTTTGTTGTCTTAATAGCCGATGTGGACTACTCTTTGTTTATCTATAGACTGGGGACTGATATTGTTTATTTGTTATTATATGTTGATGATATTGCTCTTACTGCTTCATCTGAGAAGTTACTAAAGCATGTTATTGGTTGGTTACATCAAGAGTTTTCCATGATAGATTTGGGATCTTTTAACTATTTTTTAGGTATTTCGGTTACACGGGATTCTTTAGGGATGTTTTTATCTCAAAAGAAATATGTTGTATGCTCGTTTCTTGATAGAGGGGCATCTGAGAGAGTAATTGTATCTACTAGTCCGATTCTGTGGATACGGAGGTCTAAGCTTGGAGATGATTGTGATCCGATCTCTGATCCGACCATGTATCGAAGTCTTGCGGGTTCTTTACAGTATCTTACTTTTACCCGCCCATTTATATTTATATTATGCTTCAGATGCAAGGGATTTGTCTTTATATGAAGGATCCGCAATGAGGCGCATCATTTATCGGCTTCTTATACGAGATCTTGGGTATGTTCGTTCGGTACTTTGGATTTAAGGGCTGCAATTATTTTCACTCCTCTACTACAGTTTGGTTGTATTCTGAGATGAGAAGTGGGATGGTAGTCCTTCCTACTCGGGGTTCGAACCTTTAGGTTATTGTGTATTTTTGAGCAACAACTTACTTTCTCTTGGTCCTTTAAACGTCAGTACGACACTTTCTCGTTAGAGTGCAGAGGCAGAGTATCGTGCGTGTTGCTATGTTGTTGCAGACGCTGCTACTTGTTTGGTTAGCAATTTACTGCGCGAGTTGCATACTCTTTTATCTTCCGCTACGCTTGTCTATTGTGATAATGTTAGTGTTGTTTATTTATCCTGCAAATCCGGATTCTAATCAATCAGCGTACAATGTTGCATATAGAGATTGAACATACATTTTGTTCGTGATTTTAATTGTTGTTTGTGTGGTTCAAGTGTGATTTTGTTCTTCATTGTTATTTTCGTTCATCAGTATGCGCATATCTTCAACAAAGGCTTGCCGTTTTAGCTTTATTTTTGAGGTGTTTTCGCTACAGTTTGATGATGCCCGATGTACTCCAGCTCAAACTGCAGTGGGGTGGTTAGGCCCTACGTGTTTGTACTAATTATATGTTTTTTGGGTATAAGCCGACTTTTAGATACCCATCCATTGAGATCTATATTATGAGATAAGTATTATGTGAGAATGCTATACAAATTTAACCATCCTTCAAATGTGACTACCATACATTACAAAAAAATATACCTATAAAATAAAAACATTTTAATTAATTAAATTACACACACACTCATAAATCCCCATCGTACCTAGGTCGAGAAAGTTCTCGACCCAAGGTCTAAAAGGTCGACCTCGGGGACCTTTGAACCATCTACAATGCGACCGACGAGACTTTGTACGGACCTCTTGGTCGAACCTTCGTTGAGCCTCTATAATTGTTAGTGTGAGTATTTATTGTCAATTTTGGATGGATGTTTGACACTTCTGACTTAGTTTGTTTTGGTTCCTTTCGTTCATATTTTGTTGTGGACGCGGTAGTTTTAATAAGAGTAAATTGGATACTCAATATGGTCTTGTGGTTTGGCCAACATTGAAGATTTGATAATGTCGAATTTTGAAATTGCAAAAAACATTCCGTATGTTGAAGGTTTGGTTTCCACTTTTTGTTCTTGTTCGACTAAAATGACTAAATTAACCGCATCCGTTTTCTTTACAAATACCGTCCGTTTAAGAGGGGGGGGTTGGGGTGATTTAGTTTGTATCCAAGGACCAAAAAGTGAAATCAAACTTTCATAAATACGGACTGATTTTGCAATTCGAGAAAGTCGATGACAAATTGCAATGTGGCATAAACCTAAAAGCACCATTTTTGCAATTTACTCTTTTAATATTTATAAAAAACTGTCATTAAGTCCAAATTTTTTATAATGTTTAATTTTTATAATAAGTATGTGGACATAAAGATTAAAATATTTTAAAATTTAATAACATTTTTTTGTTGAGAAAATGCTATGTCATAAAAGGACAATTACTTTATTCTTTACACTTGTTTTTTTCATTTAGATTAGATTTTTACATGGTGTTACTTTTCCTACACTTTTTAAAATAGTGTAAGGAAAAACACAAGAAAAAAATTAAATACATCTTTTTCTAAACTTTTAGTCTCGTAAAATCTAAGTACTACCTTTTCATGATATTTTTTTAGCTTTTAATGAGACTCTTGTGTCACCGAAAGACAATTTTTTATAGTGAAATATTGACCGTTTAATAAAATATCTTACTAAATTATTAGTTATAACTTTTATTAGAAACAAAATAAATATGTTTTTTAAAACACTGACACTACAAAGACTTCACCATCCATTTTGACGCCAATATGTTGTCATAATTATAACATTTTTATTTTTAACCGATGACGAGTCAAAAGGGTTCGAGTTATCTTTCATATATAGGTTGTAAATTAATTGAATTTTCAGTAAATATTTTATTGTATGATTTCTGTAAAAAAATTCGTTTTTGTTACGTTCATTTATTAATGAATAAATAAATGAACAATTATTTTACGTTCGTTTAGATAATATGATTACTACGAACCGAACAAAAATGACATATGTTCATTTATGTTCATTTGAACGTACGATTACGTGTTCATTAAGTTGTTTATATTTGATTACCTTTATCTTTTAAAAGATATTTCTAATTTTTTTTTTTTGACGGCAAAATGAAAAAATATTAAAAAAAATGTGTAGCCAAGAAGCTAGAATATTAAGGATATGGATTTAGACTATTTCATACAGGGGAAAATCCAATCAAATTTTGTTTTACATCTTTTTGGAGAACTACCAAGTAAAAAGAGTACGAAAAATATCATCTAAAAGAAGCTCCTTTACAGTGGATGAGAAGATCAAAAAAAGCACTTGGTTGCGGACATTTCCAATCATCCACCACATAACATAAAGACCCTCTCTAGTATTTTCTTTTGAGCGTTAGAAAACGAGTTTGTTTGAACCAACGATCCATTCTTCGTGAACAAGAAAAATCTGGAATTTCAATTTCCTGCCTTCGAGCATATTTTTTACGCCATAAAATTCCGTGTAACGCTAAATTTACAAGGAGTAGAAAAGATCGCTGAGCATGATTCTCCAGCTAAACACACATCTTTGGGCATATATAGAAAGGTATATCATCCAACGAAGTGAAAGGTTAAGTCTACGTGGGGAGCTTATCCAACAAAATTTCCACGCTAAAATATTTAACTTTATTGGAACCACTTTCACACATCTAGTAACGTCACCAACAAAAGGTAAAAGATTTCATCAAATAATGTTTAGCCGATCCTAGTGAAAAGAAAAAAACTCTCCTGAATATCAGAGCCTTTGCCAATCGTTACATTGGATAGGAGATAAAACTGTATAGACCAACGCAAGTTCATTAGTTTGGTCGAAGCTGCTTCTTCTTTCCACCCCTTACACGGGGTGGGTTTTACGAAAAGAAGCATAAACGAAGAAGCATCAATGAGTTTATCTAATCAACCGTATATGTGCTTTTTTGAGTCCAAACAGCATTGAAACGAGGGGAAAAGATTGCTTAAAGGGGACAACAATAATCCAACAAATCTTCCCAAAAGAGGGAAGTGTTCGCACCGTTTCACCAACTTTCTTTTTCAAACAGCGCAAAGAAGGTTAATACCTTTTTGCTGGTCAAGAATGAGCTGCTTTCAAGATTTCAATTTTTACAAGGGGAGATTAAACTGGGAAACCGAAAATCTGTGTTGACAAAAGGAGATCGATTGCCATATAAAAACAGCAATAAGTACGATGCTCAAGGGATGATACATGCGAACGAAAATCTCATATCCCACTAATCCCCACTTTAAATAATATGGATCTATTAAGCGCAAAAAGAAGTCTGGACAAGCAACTAGCCTTGATCCTTTTTGTTTTTAGAGCCAAAATTTCATGTTCCAATACTAGATCATAGGATTCTCTTTCAGTTATTATCGGCACCACTTATTATTTAACTAAATTTTCTGCAAGGGATTCATGTCACGAAGAACTACCGCAAGGAGCTTTATAAAGCGACATATGATAAAGAGGCAGGTCGTAAGGACTGACTTGAGTTAACGTAAGACGTCCACCAATGGAAAGAGTCTTAATTTTCCATTTTGATAATCTGTTAGTATAACCTTTCACAAAATTTTCTCATCCAAGCCTTTCTCTTAGACAGGTGATCATCCTCAACGTAGACACCAAGATAAAAGATAACGGAAGTGAAAAAGGAGATTCACCCAATTATGTAGCTGCCGCAAGAACTTCCTCATTAATAGACTCCATTGCTCTATGAGTTTACTCTTAAGGAATATTGATTTGAAGTCCGAAAGCTGTGAAGAAAAGAAGCATTTGAAGCATACGAAAACTTATGTAAGGATGTTTGCTCTATCCCTATTTGCCAATGATGACTGGTCATCGCCATAGGGAAAAGATGAGATAGCGTTGTGAACGGATTCAATCATATCGGATACCTTAAAAAAGTCGGCTTTTATGATATTATTGAAGGAAAGTTGCATAAATTTCTCATAAATAGATGAACAAATAGGAGATAAGGGGCCTCCCTTGCTTCAAACCTTGTGGAACTTATAATTCAGCGGTCGGGACTACAATTAACAAGAATAGGATCCATAGCCGACGAAGACATCCTTGAACTTCCTATCCTTTATATGCTCAAAACCCAAAGTTTTCTTTATAATAATAATCTAGAAGTCCCTATTCTCAATAATCAAAAAGCCTTTTTCAAATCCACTTTAAAAATCATGGCATTTCGATTTATGAGCTTTGCACCAAGTAAATAAGTATCATTTAAGATGATGGACCTGTCAAGAATTTGACGGTTTGGATACAAAAGCAGATTGAACCTCACTAATAGCTAGGGATATTTCCATACTTAAGTCGGATTAGCATAAAAATACTTTGGAAAACTGAATCTTGTAAAAAAACACCAATGAGATATTGGGGGGGGACTGTGATTCTTTAACAAACTTCGCATCATGTTTCTTAGGGATATAGAGCAATGAAGGATGAATTACATACAGGAGGGATACTTACTATGAGTTGGAAAAACTCTATAAGGATAGCATTAACAAAATCTTGCTTAAGGAATATATGCCCAAAAACAAAAAAGTCGAATAAAATTCAAAATGAGAAACCGTCCGGACCTGGCGATTTATATTGGGTTCCGCATCCCAAAACTCGCCTTTATTGATCTATACAAGTAACATCACGCAACTCTAAGTCATATCACCTGCTTAGAGAAAGCTTTTTTGGAACCAAATGACAATTCAGTATCAATAAAGGACCAGAAGGACTCATCAAATTTTGCTTGGCGAAAGTGCTTGAGAATATTCATTTTTAACACTTGCAAGGTTCGTCATCCAATCTCCATTACATGAGAAACACCCACACGAATAGCAAGTTGCGATCTTTTTTCTACTATTGTAATATCCATGCAAATATTTGGTAATTGTTATCGCTTCAATGGCCCATCTCACCCTTTGACTTTCTGAGCTAAGTCTAAAGAGTGATTTTTTGTTTAAAATTATGAGCTCCTTTAAGAGAGAATCCTTTCAGGGACTAAATCTCTAGTTGGCTAGCCCATTATCGAATAAAATTGTCAAGATAGACAATCGAGCTTTGATGAAAAGCAAGTATCAATTAGAGGTTTTATATCATCTTTACACATCTCTTTTAGATTGAAGCTTTAAGTGCCTGAAGCTTTTTCTTTAAAAGGAATAATCTTCTATTAGAATCATTATGAACTAGAATAGCTCTATGGAATCGTTTAATGAGTTTAATAAAAACCTTTCTTGTGAAACCAAGATTTGATGACGCGAAAAATGGGATGCCCATAATCAGTTGACAACTTCGCGCATATGGATGGGTTGTGATGCGCAAAGATGCTTGTACAAGACCGAATTAGCTGACAGAGAGAAAGGGAAAATTTAGAAAAGAAGTAACCTTCAGATTGTGTAATTAAAAACCTATCCTCATGCGAGCTCCTCATTTTCTTGGCCATTTGATAGCCCAAGAAACGAATTTCCTTCAAGGGGAGATCAATAAGCCAGCAGTGTGTGTAGAGATGATGTGATCAAAAGTCATTAGCGGAGTTGCATTAAAAATCAGTCCCAAACCTTTCTTGTTTTTGTTCTAAACTTTCATTGAAATCGCCTAAAATAATGCATTCTCCATCCCATGTATCAATAATGTGAGCTAATATATCTCCATATGAGGATTGATTCTCAGAGATATCCTTTTGTGGAAGACATAAATAGAAACAAAAACATAACTTAGTCAGCAGTAGAAAGACATAAGTACCACGAAACCGCCTACAAAATAAATCAGTTAATGGTGGGCATTTTCTTTAACAAAGCTATTTGGTGGAAATCCACACATTAGAAATCCTCCTGAAATGACCAAAATAAAGAACTAAAAGAAAGTCGAAAAAAAAAGATATTACCCACACATATTCTTTGATAGAAAAAAGATTAATGCTCTCAACTTTGGTTTCTTGAATAGCAACAATTTTAATCTTATTCTTAGGGTTTAACTCCGAATCCATGTTTCTTGGCGGCTTGGCCAAGACCTTGAATGTTTAAAGATACATAACATTCATTTTAATGTACCATGGATATCTCCATGTTGAGGCTACAATATCTCTACTGTGTTTCTTTGCATTCGGCCATGTTGTTATCTCTAGTTTGTCCCGGGACTTCACCAAGTTTTTAATAACATCATAATAGATACTCCAGTTTTTAAGGCCTAAAGGGATCGGTTAATCGCAACTTATCATTTTGAGATCCCCTATATTAGGTACTGACTATCAGAATGCTCATTGCTGATTGACACGAACACCACATTTACCTCTTGAGTGAAAACAGGAGGGTGAGAAGGTTCGCATATCCTGACCCGACCTCCTTATTATCTTGCTTTTTAAGAATGTTTGTAATTACCAAAAGGATCTTCTGATATCTTATTTGAGGAGGTTCCTGTTCTATTAATAGCGGTTTTTCGATATTCTTCATTAATGAAGTCTAGACTCTGAAATGATCATTCGAATCCCCCAGTAATTGAATTTATTTTTTTCGTCTCCTACAAAATTCATTCACTCAGTAAAGATGATTTACAACATTCATGTCTAGGTTCGGAGACCATGGTTTTAGGTTCTCTAATTCGAATCAATAAACTTTCCCTTTAACAATGATTTTGGTTACGATCATTGATATTAGTACTAACTTGGGTAGTCACACGATCTTACTTTTCTGTACATTAGCAACGTAAAACTATCTTACCATAATTCAACAAGGATGTCTAAAGCTACCCCAAGGAGAAACAAATTTTAGAGATGCGCTTTGTTGTTCCTAATAGCACACCTATGGAGTCCTTTATGCAACGTGAACTAAGTCTGATATCGCTACACAAAAAGAATTATTAGATTTACCAAGTTCATGGAACCAATTCAACATTACACCTAGCAGGATTAATCACATTTTTCTTTGGAAGCACAAGATCATTGGATTGGATCAGGACCCTAGTACACACCAAGTAAGAGATCTTTATGTCATCAAGCCCTCATCGTTAGAAGGCATTTTCCACATATGACTGAAAGGTTAGATAGGGCGTTAATTTCTTTAATTTTGCCCAATTAGCAACACAAGAGGATAATTGCTGTTATAAGCAATCATCAGCTAAGAGCAATAGAAGGTGTTGGGAGCATCATGATATAAATATTAGAAGATGATCAAATCTTTTCAGGCTGTTTGGTTCGATATCAACTCAATTCCAACTTTCTAATGATAATTTTTTTTTAAAATGTGGAGAAAAGATTAAAATTTTAAAATTTAATAACATTTTTTTGTTGAGAAAATGCATGTCATAAAAGACAATAACTTTATCTTTACACTTTTTTTTTCATTATAATTAGATTTTTACTCGTTTTACTTTTACCTACACTTTTTAAAATGTAAGAAAAACACAAAAAAAATTAAATAACATCTTTTTCTAACTTTATCGAAAATTCTGTACTTTTCATGATATTTTTTTAGCTTTTTAATGAGGATTGGTGTCATTGAATAGACAATTTTTTATTGTGAAATATTTGACCCGTTAATAAAATATTTACATAAATATTTGTTATAACTTTTATTAGAAACATAATAAATTGTTTTTTTTAAAATACACACTACAAAGCCTCACCCCATTTTGACAATATTTTGTCCATAATTATAATTTTTTATTTTTAATCGGTCGAGTCAAAGGGTTCGAGTTCATCTTTCATATATAGTTGTAAATTAATTGAATTTTCAGTAAATATTTCATAAATGATTTCGTAAAAAATTTGTTTATGCTCGTTCATTTATTAAATGAATAAATATGAACAATATTTTCCGTTCGTTTAGCTAAATGAACGAACATGAACAAAAATAACATCTTTTCTTTTATGTTCTTTTGAACGTCCGATTACGTGTTCATTAACGTTCATTTATATTTGCATATCATATCTTTTAAAAATAGATTTCTAATTGGTTTGTTTAAACAAACAACACTAATATAAACAGAATACTATGCATACTTTAATAAAGTTTATGTTTGTTTTTTTTACGTTCATTTATGTTTGTTTAGGGTTCATTTTGTGTCTTAATGAACTAACATAAACGAACATGAACAACTAATTTTCTTAATAAACAAACATGAACAAGAAAATTCATTCGTTTAAGCAATCGTGTCAGTTTATAAATCCTGTTTAAATTAAACAAACGAACATGAACAAGGCTTCGTTCGTGTTCGTCAATTCGTTTACAACCATAACTTTCATAATCTTAATTCAGGTCAA